>JAFFST010046469.1:186490-203120 GCA_022414735.1 Noturus placidus | reverse complement strand
TTATGTTTGAGGCCTGAAACGTGGCAAAAGGTCGAACAGTTCAAGGGGGCCGAATACTTTCGCAAGGCACTGTAGATCATCTGTAATGAGTAATGGTACACTTGGGGATTTCTCACCATTACTTATTGTGTCTGTTTCCTACCTCTGGGTTTGTGACATGCGATTGGCACTAAGCACTCCTCTTTGATGTGGGGTTTGAGTTCAGAGGTGCAGCCCCCTGTGTGCTCTCCTTGGTGATCCACACACACAACCACACGGTACCGCAAACCCCGGCCACAGGTCACCGTACACTGGAAGAACACACACAAAAGAAAATTGCTTGACATGCTTGATACTGTATCTAATTTCTAACATCACAGAGCACAGAGATAGATAGATAGACCACATAGGTGCACTGTGTGCATATATATAGTTATATATAGATTGCAATGCACAGTTAGTCAATTTATGGATGGATGGACAGTATGAGGAGTGTATCTGTGGTTGGATGGATGGACAGAAAGACAGAGGGATGGATGTACAGATGGCTGGAGCATGGGATGGATACGTGAAAGAATAGATGAATGGAGAATGAATGGAAAGATGAATGGATGGATAGATGGATTAAAGATAATAGCAACAACGATTATTTAATAGGAACAACTATTATTATTATTATTATTATTATTATTATTATTATTATGTGAACAATTGTACAAGCACAGATGGTAAATGAACAGACTTATGGATACCTCGACAAATAGATAAAAAGCAAAAGAGTGTGTATGAACAATGTATACCTGAGACCATTCCATCGCCAACCATTTTGGGCACTCAAAATTGTTGCAGTTCTTTTTGAAGACAGGCCGTGGGGAGTGTGTACATTTCCATTCCTCAACCTGAACAATCTGGCCCTGCATGTCCTCCTCCACACACACCACACTGCGTTCCTGACTTCCGCCTCCACACGATACCGAACATGATGTCCAGGGGTTCTGCTCCCACCTACGTGCCCACGCATACACAGAAACATAAATTAAGACACACATCTTCTGATCATCATCATTGTCATCGTCACAACAACAATATAGTAATAATACGTTTTATTGCTTTCTTTCCTATGCACACACTTAAGCTAGTATAGACGCACTATCATGGGGCAGCATGTAATGCTCAACATACTGTAGCAGTAGTATTGAGCAACTCACACCCCTCCAGAAAAAAGAACCAATCACCTTGTTGATTAAGATTAGGATTTCTGGAAATAACCTTGCTTATCTGATTCTTCCATTGATGCACTGATATATTGATTTAGGGTTTTTTAATTTGTTCATTTTTCTCATTCTTTCAGCAGTTATTTTCAAAATCTCCGACATTTTTCTTATCTTATTAGCATGAATGTTATGTAAATAATTATAACCAAGTGTAGAGTTTATGGTTTACACAGCAGAAATTTGGTGCTGGAACCATGCCAAACCTACTGGCTTTGAACCGTCAGTTTTATACACAGAATGTTCCCAGATTGGGCTACCAGTGCCATTGTTGGTCCTGTGAACACAGTTCGATCTCCCTTTGAATAAGAACATCTGCTGAATTAATACATGGATAAAATTGGACCAGTGTGGGGACTTTACTTACCGTGGAAGAGGCTGGAAATGATCGTAAGGCATGACCTCTTTAAAGCCATCACTGTGGAGAAAACAGGCTTTTATAATGTCCATCCTCTAAACAGAAAGTGCATACTTCACACATTGTGACTCATGAGGCCTCTTAAGTTTATTAGTTCGCATAAGTCAGTGTCAAACACACGATCAGGGTGTTACCTTATAAAGTAAAATATTACAATCATCACAAAGTTTGTTGGTTTTGGCATGCTTTTGGTAGTTTGGTGTGTGTATGTGTGTGTGTATATGAACCAGCCTTTCGAGACAGGGCTCCATGTTGCACTCCTTCAGCTTGGGTTTGGGTTTAGTGTTCTCCGTATAGCTGTGACAGTTATGATCGGCAACAGTTCTGTTGTAGCGGATGTCCACACAGTCGGCCGAATTTAGCTGGTAGCCTGAAACGGTAAACTGAATTAGTACTGAATTTGAGATCCTGATCTGCACAAGAACCTAAAATAGGAATTGAATACAGATCTCACAAAAAAAAAAAAAAAAAAAAAACAAGATTATTAGGGAAGCAAATAATAACAATTATTTCACACCAAATATATATTTGCTTAGAGATAGTATAATTAATTGTTCAGAAATAAAGGTACCAAACTGAACTTTTTCTTATCACTTAGGTGGTAAAATCAATGGCTTTTGTCCCTTTAATATGCATCTTTTACTTAGGAAAGTGAATGTAGTGTACATTAGGTTTTAAAATTAAGCTTTACAAGCACATCAGTGGCCATTAAGGTACAATTATGCACCATATTATTATTATTATTATTATTATTGTTGTTGTTGTTGTGATTATTACCATCATTATTATTTTTCCATCTGTCCATTGTCCATACCACTTACCATACATGAAGTCACAAGTGAACCTTGAGCCTATCCCAGGAAACTCAGGGAACACCCTGGATGGGGTGCTAACCCATTGCATGGCAGGAAACTGGAGTACGTGGAGGATACCCCCAAAGAACAGTGAGAACATGCAAGCTCTGCATGTTCGGTGGACGGTGGAGGCTGTATTCAAACTCCCAACCCCAGTGGTGTGAGGAAAACGTGCTAACCACTAACCACAAACAATGTGCCCTTTATGGTACCATGCCAGAGATGGTTTGGTTCTTTTATTTATGAAAGTGTATATCCATCCATCTTCTACCGCTTACTCCTTTTCAGGGTCACGGGGATCCGAACATGCTAACCACTAAGCCACTGTGCGCCCCTGAAAGTGTATATGACTGCTTGATAAAATGTTTGTTAAAATGTCTCATTAAGGTACCAGGATTTTTTTTTTTGCTATGGTGCAAGGTAGCCTACTGTAGTACCTAGGACCAGCGTTGGGAACCTGTGTATAAGTCAATGTGATTACACAGAAATAATGGCAAGGCAATACTAAATATATAAATATGATCATAGTAAATTCATCATTGCATGATTTATCTACACTTTAGAAGCCACAGTGTTTTTCACCTCTCACTAACCTTCATGCTTCACCGGAGAATGATCTACACAAGCACGCTAATACTGCATACTTACTGCAGATTCCAGTGTTGATACTTGTAGGCCACGGTGAAAAAAACCTGATGTGCTGTATCTGAACCAATATAAAGTGTTTTATTTCTCACTTTTATGCACTTGCATTTAAATAACATGTTTCACATACAAAATGTGCTTTATCAGTCTGGATTTATTTTCTATAATCCAATATTTAAGGCAAGATTTATTTTGAATTGGTTGGCCTAGATCAGGGGTGCACAATAGACCGACCGGTCGATCGCAAAGGAAGTGCGGGTAGATCGCCATTCAAAATAAATAAATAAATAAATAAATAAATAAACAAATAAATAACAGTTCGCGTTGACGTACAGGACAGCGAGTCTGAGGTCTCGTCTTTTCTCTCACCACGCGTGTGATCAAACGCCCCAGCGCTAAAGCCTAGCAAGCGAAATCACCGAGTTAAATTTTTACTTACCGAGTTAAATCTTTTAAAGACAAAACCCAACCCCCAGTGTGCACATTAATATCAGTCCCCACGGCCAATGCGCCCGCAATGAGGTCTGCGACCACACTGAGCTCCTACACACTGACGTGAGATGGATTAGTAGGAGTAAATTCCTACAGAGATTTCCAGAGCTCTGTCCAGAGATAAGGGAGTTTCTTTTTGCTATTAAACATGCAGAATCTCCCAACTCAATGATGATCAGTGGCTGCTGGACTTGGCATTTTAACTGATCTTACCAACATGTTACATGAGCTTAATTTGGGCTGCAAGGAAAAGACAACACCGTGGTCAATATGATCAGCTCAGTGAATGCCTTTAAACGGAAAATGCACCTTCTGTCCTCAAAGCTGCAGCACCATGAACTTCCAGAACCTCGCGTCAGAGCTGGAGACGCAGCGGAAGGCTTGTGCGCAGTTTAACATTGCACTGCACGGAGCAGATTGACAGCTGTCAGTCAGAGTTTCACAGACACTTTCAAGACTTTGCTTTACTGGAGCCAGTCGCTACTATTAATTCTGTGACTCAGCCTTTTCCCACATGAAGATTATTAAGTTCAAATACAGTTCCACAATGACCGATCATTTGGAGGCCTGCTTGAGGCTGGCTACCAGCAGTTACTGTCCGGACCATGCAACCCTGGCTGATTCTATTCACTGCACGTCATCGGAGTAAGGTACTGACCAAAAATGTACTGAATTGTAGTGTGCCATAAGGGCTCATGCAGTTATGCAAGGTACATGAACATATATTGTGTGTATTTTATATATATATATGTTTTGCATTTTTAGTGTAGGTAGATCTCCTTGACTGGTCATGTTAAAAGTTGCTCGCAAGTCAAAAAAGTGTGTGCACCCCTGGTCTAGATGAATTTAATTCATGCTCCATAAGCACATTCTTGCTCCTTAAGCACACGTTCAAATACACGGGGTATTAATTGTTGTTTTTTCTGAACTTGTATTGCAGACCTAAAGGAAAAGTCCACCATGAAACACATTAATGTTTATATAGAAATATCTGTGATGTGTTTAGTGATTCTGGTGCAAAGTTGTTGGTTGATGCTGGTGCTTTTATTATTCCTGTCTAGGGATGGAAAAAGTACCAAGAAATTATAGTAAAAGTAAAAGCAAAGAAAATGTATCAAAATCCTAGTAGCCATAGTCACTTGTAGCCATAATCTCTAGTCACATTCTCCCATTGCACATAAAGATGTTTTTTGAGCCTGGATGGTGTCTTTATTTCCCCTGGATGAAGTGTTTACATGTGACGTGACTGCGTGTTGCTCTAGCAGTAGAGATACAGTATATAACAACTTTTGAGATGCAGTATACTGTATTTTTGCGCAGTTTATTCACAGTTTCCACATATTTTTTTTATTCCTAATTCTGGAATTCCTAATTTTGCCCAGCGTCCGTTCAGTTAATATGGCAAGTAAAAACAGTTCCTACCAACAGCCAGATCATGTCCTTGGCATGCTACACCACCAAGAAATATATAAACCAATTGGAGTGTGTTGTGTGTATACAAACATATCTAGTAAAGAGTTTTCATGTTTGAAAGTCAAGTTTTTCTTTCTCTGGTTATTGGATGAGAAAAGCGACTGTTATATCAGCAGCCTACTGACACTGCTTATATGCTGAGCAACTGTGAATAAAAAACTGATACCTATGATACATAATTTGTTTGTTCCGGGTGCCCGGGTTAGTGTTTTACCTCCACCACACTTTTCAGAGCAGGGGAAGAAGTCCGTCTCTCTCCACTGATAGCGGATCGGCTGGTAAAACATGAACATGACCACTGTGTCTTTAGGAGCCGCATACTTCACCTGAAAAAAAAGGTGGAAGATGGACATTATACATTTCATCCAACACACACAGTAGTTAGCAGCTTCTTTGTGAAAATTAAAAACTCTGAGTTGAGCATTTTAGCATGAGCTAGCAAATAATCATGGGCAAAAACTCACACAGAGAATATTTTAACTACCCATCTAGTCAGCAGCATAAAATTCCATATGTCTGCTTCTCTACTGTCTGAGTTAGAGAAATTCAAATACACTGTATGGCCAAAAGTATGTGGACACCTGACCATCACAGCCCTATGTATCCCATGTAATGTTTTTTTTTTTTTTGTTTTGTTTTTTGTTTTTTTACTTATTTATTTTAATACCATTTGATGTCAGGGCTCTGTGCAGTGCACTTGAGTTCTTTCACACTTTTGGTAAACCATGTCTTTATGGAACTCACTTTGTGCACAGGGGCATTGCCATACTTAAATTTTGTCCCCCCAACAACTAGATTAAAAAAAAAAAAGAATTAAAAACCATTACATGCTATACTGAATCTTATGAAAGAAAATGTCTAAGTTGATGGAGCATGCCCAATTGGTTCATATATTTCTCAGTGGTGCAAAAGAAAAGGTTGGTGCTCACTATTCTTTTCCAAATCCCACCACCTGCTCCCCTATACACTAAAACTGAGGACACTATCTCACTGTTGGGAGGAATTATTGTTAATAGCCATATTAATTACCCTGAACAGATGCTAGACAATCTTTCCAGAATCAATAATACTAAGGATGTGGAAACAGTGACAAAACTCAGCAGTGCAACAACAGTTACATAACTCTAATGTTAGCACAACACACAGTCACATTGCACTTAAACACTTCAACAAGTGAAAATAAATGCCCTTTATGTGCGATGAGAGAAAACCATTTTGGCTCATAGACAAAATGTTAGTCAGTGATTTTGTGCTTGTTTGTTGATGGTGCAAACACGATGATTAATCACTAGAGGATAAAGACTAGGCTCCATAAAGTAACTGATTTCCCATAGCCTTTTTTAACACACATAATTAACTTGTTATACTTGAGTTAAAGTACATTAGTTTGCTAATTTTTATCAATTGTTAATTGGGCATCAGGATAAGCATTTTATGAATTGTCCATGCTTGAGATCACTATAGATTGATAGACACACTTTTATATGTTTTGGCTCCCACCCCATGCCTCAGCAGGTCATACCACATCATTCATGAATCATTCAGAAAATGGCAAGAGCCTTATGTTCAGAAGTTATGTTCAGAAAACAAGTCTTGGTTAGGGTATTATAGTGAGTGTCTTCTGACTGACAGGCAAGTCTTAAAACTTTCAGACTTGCATCAAGGCCATGAAAGTTCTGTTTAAAATACAGATATGTTATATCATTAAAAAGGAACATGAGAAACGAAAACGGTCAGACTCTGCTCTGGTTTCTCTAACCCTAAACCTACACCTACAGAACATAGAACGCATCTTTGTGAGAAACAAGGTGTACTTTGAGCTTCCTGTTGTGACCGTCCCAGCACATTTCTAGTAGTGGGACAGGACCATCGTCTCTTCAGTGCTCCCCAAGTAATGTGTTTCAGCTGATTAATAGATTTACTGTTAAACAACTGATTAACCAAAATATAATTAAGCGTGTTTTAATGTAGTAAGCTAATGAATTTAACGTTACCTCAGGATGGAAGCTAGTGTAGTTTAATTAAACTACTTCTGAGGGATAAAATCGACTTTTTGCCAAACTCATACTGTATATATCTCAATCTAAATCATATATCAAAATCATTCTTTTAGATGCATATTTTGTTTTATTTAGATTACTGTCATTAAAAAGATTTTAAAACTGCAGGTATGGGTCAGGTTTCCTTCATCCGCTATTGTTTTTCCGCAGTGACTTCTAGGACTTCAAGTGGGTTTAGTGCGATTAGGTCTGCAGCCGATGCATCCTCGATATCAAGAATACATCCTGATAATTTAATGCGTCCCTGGTACTTGGGTTCTTGAGTATTGGAATTGAACTTCAGCAGTAGATGGTGACATAGAACAACTTCACTAGGATGCAAGATCGCATAAGAATGCATATTGAGAAACGGCCAATGTTGTCAAAACACAAGGAACTTAGCCTCCAAAGATCTGTGGGTTGTTATCTGAAAGAATCTGGTTTCCGTTCATCTCGGATTAAATATAAAAGCACACACTGAGGTCTGTGGCTAAGAAGAAACATCAGAGAGGCAGCAGATTGAAGCCAAAGTGTCCCTTTTCCTTTCCATGGCTATATAAGAAATTCTAGAGCAGGGGTGTCAAATCTTATCCGCAAAAAGCCAGTGTGGGTGCAGGTTTTCATTCCAATCAAGCAGGAGCCACACCTGATTCCACCTGTTTAATCAGTTGATCTTGGCTTTCAACAGACTCAGGTGTGGTTTCTTCTTGGTTGGAATGAAAATCTGCACCCACACCGGCCCTTTGTTCTAGAGATATTAACAAGAGCTCTTTCCTGATTTCTTTGAGAATATGTAGCCATGATATAAAGTTTGCAATGTTTATAGAACTACCAAGGCTCTTTTTGATCAAGGACAGTAGCTGTGAAGAGTCCTGTCAAAGTAAATACACTGACAATGATTTAACAGGCAAAAATTTACGTGTGCAATTAGCTCAGTTTTGTGCACAGTTAGTGAGCATGTTGACAGTAATTTACAGAGAAGAATTGTATAAATTATGTCACAAAACTGTTTTTGCATGTGTTATTTGTTCTCAATAGCCGCTGTGTCTGGATCTCAAAGACTCCCTGAAGAGTCTGAAACTGAAACTCGATTAAAACTGCAAGTCAAGGTGGTGAGAGAAGGCAAATAATGTTCACAATATGATTAAACAATACAATAAAAGCCTGCAGATTTGTACAATAAAAATTTCAAAAGGTTCTGCTTAAATGCTATAGAAGCAGCAGAACAGCGAAGTTTAGGTAAATCATACAGACTCAATCAAACCATGGCCAAAAGTCATGATTTTATGAAACATTCTTATTGTTTGAAGAAAATAATTCAGAATTTCAATAAACCTAGCCAGATTTAGTAACTGGTATAGTTTTCTCTTCAATCAACCAATGGAAAACAAATGGATTTGGTTTATATATATATATATATATATATATATATATTTGCCCATGTTGTGTCCGAAATGTCACTTAATGTTTTTTATATAACTCTTGTATAAAAGCAATATCACACCCAACACAGATGTACCACTTCATCTTGTTTTTCTCCCTACCTTGATTGTGAAGTCTGCAGTGAGTGGCCCATGGCAGCGCAGAATCTGTCTGTCAGCTTCTCTTCCTCTCTGATAATCCACAGAGCTGTTGGCCAGCATGTATGAGCCTGGAGAGCTCAACACCAGCTCCTCTCTCCTGTCGCTTAGACTGTGAGCTTCGATCACTAACACAAAGACAAACCATGATTAGTCAAGGCAAGGTGAAATCTTGGGATGTAAAATGAACTATACTGTGTATACTCTTTGTTCTTAATTTGAACCTGAGCTGTGCAAACATAAACATATGTCTCTTTTAGCCAATGAGCCAATGAGCCATAGATAAAAAGACATCAGTATGGAATTTCATTTTTGGAATCCATGCCAGATTATTAGCTGCTACTAAATATTTTTTTATATAATATTTATTTTATATAATAAATGGATTATTTTGGAATTTCCTGAAATCAAATGCATTTCGCATCTAGATTTAAGATTTTAGCCCTCATATTTGATATCACCACTAACCACACACCCTTGGCAAAAGAAAAAAAGTATACTCCACAGACTAAACCAGACTTGCTTAGTGTGTAAATGCTGTTTAATTATGTTGAAAGATTTCCAGTCATCAGGATTCATTTATTAGGATAAAATAAAAATAAATTAAATACAGTAAAATTTAATTTTGAAAAAAATAGGACTAAGAATATGCTCTGACTGATATTAAAGACATATATGAAGTATTATAGTACATTATTAATTGCATTATTGGTAGTAACCTCCACATACTAAGACTGAAACAGTTGAACCGCTGTATTTTTTGTCATAAATCAGAAAAAAAAAACCTTTTACATTTTCACCTTTTATGGTGCATTTTATGTTGCACTTTTTTTTATGGATTTTGTAATGCAATTTCTAAGATTACATTTTTCATTCTTACTACCCAAAATTTAATCTTAGATATTGCACCCAACATTATTTTGAAAACATTCAAAAAACTATATTACTTAATGTGGTTGCTCAAGACCAAGTGTCAGCAGACGATTGAGGTTCAATAAATTACACACTCAGATTTGGAAGTATATACGCTACAGCTGTTATCCTGGAACATGGGAGTGTCAGTGAACATGAAGCACAAAAGGTATCTTTAACCCTGTTTTAAACTAAGCTACATTCACTTCTATTGTTGGTTGTGTATTTTTATTTATTTTTTTTTTTTTTATCAGTTTAGCTCATTTACATATAGAATCTTATAGGCTCTTATATTTTATGATGCAATAACACTTGTCTGTTCAATGCTTACTCATGTTTTTCCAATGAAAAAAAAAAGCAAAACTCCTACAGTTTGACTGGTTTGCTTTCCAGTGAAATGATCTAATCATAAAAACACAATTGGTAAAGTTTAGCATGACTTATATCCCAAGACCAGTTGCCTTTGAACTCGTTTCTAGCAGGTGCTGCCTGAATAACGAGATGAAGATGTTTGGCTGCTCTCTGACAGAGCTGTTTTCAATCTTTTCCTACATCATAGAGAAAAAAAAATCATCAAACAAGAGGTTTGTTTGTGTAAATCAATTTGGACAATAAATGGCTAAGCGCTTTGGTTAGAACGATCCCACAAACAATTAAGAGCAAGAAAGTTTCAAATCATGGATTAATCATATTCAGGTACTTGTCATTAAAGCAGTAAATCTCTCTTGTTGTTCATCTTGTGTGTGTTTTCCTAATAATATATTGCTGTGTGTTTTTGTGGAATGGTGTGTCCGGCCGTTCCCAAAACATGGTTTCCATTTCCATTAGCTAATGGTTTTGCCTTTATTTATGGTTGCGCACACTCCTTAAAGCAGAGTTTAGGGTTCTATACACTCAGTAAAGGGACGTTTATTGTCATACACACTCAAACTCTCCATACAGCAGCAGATAGGGTCACACACACGCTCCCACGCTTGGCGCATTAAGCTTTTCCCAAAACAAGCTTTCCATTAAATCCACTGCTAATGGAAATCTCTCAGCATGGTAACAGTAACTGTAGCCCCATCCACAGGAAATCTGATTATCCGTCTCTAACTTGCTTCTGCTAATATTTAGTTTCTCTGGAGTTCACGAACTAGACTGCTGCGCACTGTACTGTTGGCAGTGTATGTGTTGTCTCTTTCCAGTTTCTACCTTTTTGTCTCCAGTGGACATTTCCACATCCACATTGTGAGTCTCCTGGTAAATGATCTGTGAAAACACAGCATGGCAGCTTTCCAAAATCTTACACACTGGATTCATTTCAGATGAGGGAAATAGAGGGGTTTGCAGGTGGAGGTGGATGTGTGTGTGTGTGTGTGTATTTGTGTCTATATGTGTATAGTACACACAGTGTATTCTTGTGCAAGGATATAGTGGGGATGCTGAGCAGGCTACAAGATACCTTTAGTGCACATTAAATGATTAGAGCCTGAATTTCCCAGTCACTGACTAACGTTGGGGCTCAGCAAATACACTCCCAAGCGCAGCGACAACTCGCTCCATGGCGACCACTCATGTAATGTGCAGCAATTTATCACAGAGGCTCTGATATCTCCAAGCATGCTTTAGAAACAGCCAGTGAGAGTCTGAGAGGATATCAAGTTCATCCACAGTAGATCCCTGAACCCACTTAATCATCTATGTATTTAGAGGTCAAGCACCACAGGTGTGAGGCACCTATTGTATCTCTTAGTTTTTTCATATTCTTCTTCTACTTGAGTCTATGGCAGCCCATAGAACTGCTGGCGAGAGAGTTATGAAATTCGGCACACAGATAGTGGACAGTCTCAACATTAACTAAAGCATGTTTGGAGTCTCATCTCAAACCCTCTAGAGGCACCAACTGCTCAAATTACATTTATGCTAATAACTTTTGAGCCAAACGGCCTATAAACAATTTTTTTCCCCCTCTGATTGCTTGGCTCAAGATTACAATTTCAGTGCACTTTATGACATCATTTTCCATCATAAATTTTTTTAGCCATTTTTAATTGTCTGAAAAACCTACTTTTTCTAACCGATTTGCACCAAAATTGGCTCAGATCATCTTGAGACCATGCTGGCAAAAGATTATTAAAAGCTTTCCGATAGATCAAATTGCTCTCGAATAACGCGCACACAAATTTGATGAACACGCCAACATGAACATGAGGCTATATCTCCGTAACGCTTTTGCATATTTAGACCAAACTTACCATAGTATAAGTCATAGCCATCATGACTCAAGGCTACAGACCTTCAGAACAGTGCCACCTAGTGTTCATGATATATGAAAAAAGCTAATATATTTTTGCATATAACTTGTGAACAGTTAATCCTAAAATCATGAAACTGGTCTCTTTAGATTCTGTGGAGCATTCTGAGTCAGGTTATATGAAAATAGCATTTTGGGTGTTGGCCAATTTATATTTAGTCGTAAAATGCTGTATTTTTTTTACGAATGACTTGGCGTATCAATAAGAAATTCAATATGTATCAGACACCATTCCCTGAAGGCAGTTAAAAATGAAATTTTCAAAAATGCTACTATATTTTGACTACTTTTATCTATTTTCATGACACTGATCTTCATAGATTCCTTGGGTCATGCCAAGATCAATGAGAACAATTATGCCATGGTCGGCTGAACTTGCTGTCCGACATTTTGAAATGTTTTAAAATCTACTTTTTTTAAACTCCTCCTAGTTTGTCGGATTTTTACAAAAATCGAATCAGATCATCTTTAGATCATGCCGAAAAAAGGTCTGGAATTTAATTTGATTTGTCAAACTGATCTTGAATAACAAGAAAACTAATTTTGTGCACACCAAAATGGACATGAGGCTATATCTCCATAACACTTTAGCATATTCAGACCAAACTTAGTATATGTAATAGTCACCATGACTTCATGGTACCTGCACAGTTTGGAACAGTGCCATCTATTGTTGATGAGATATGGAAAAAGCTTTATATTTGCTTATAACTTCTAAGCAATTGAACATAAAATCCTGACCATGCTAAAATCATGCTTGCTTATCTCCTTACTCTGCCTCAATATTGCTTGTCCCCATAATTGCAGCTTGCTGCTTTATGTGTTATTGTTTCTGTACAGAAAGGTCACAAAGTCATATCACGGACAGTGCCCATGTTTATTTTCATGAGAAAGCAGGATTTGGGGATTTGGCAGGGTGGGTATCTCTCCAAGTGAAAAATTGTGTAGTGTGCATGTCCCTATAGCCACAAAACAATAGATCGCAACACTGCAAAAGTCATCTTAGCAAGTGAAAATATATTGAATACAGTCAAATGTATCTAGCATTTCTTATTATAAGACTACAATAAACCAATATATGATCATTAAACCTATTTATATACATTATTACTCATGTCAAACTTGTCGTTTTGTTATTCTGTTAGCAGATACTATAATTTTGCTTCTTACTAGAAATAAATGCTTAAAATGAGCAAAATTATCTACAAATAGAACAAGACTATTTCAAGCTTGAAATGAGTACAAATGGCTTGAAATAGGTTTAATAATCTTATATTTGGTTTATCGTAAACTTATAATAAGAAATACTAGATAGTGGATTGTAGTAGTGTGAAAGGGTCAGAGATGCTGAGATTTTGAAAGGAGTGTAGCATACAGTCCAATTTAAAACAATCACAGCTGCAACTGCATAAAACAATATTAGCGAACACTGCTTAAAATTCCAGCATTTCCAATGTAAAAAGTCTTCCCGCTTCCCTGTTCTTGAGTACATAGTACATTCTTATCAGGAAACAATATAAGACATCAATATAAGGTTTTAGTTTTAGCACCTACATCAGATTATTTGCTGATTAAGTGGATTAGTTTGCACCTTTGTGGAAACAAGCGCAACAACACATGGTGATAAGAAAAATACACAGAGACATATAAAGAAGCAAGACTGAGGCTGATTTCTTTCCAGCTCAGACTGCTCCATTGATTCACTGCAAACCATCAGTGTTCATCATTTCAGGGGATTACACAGAGTGAAACGCCCCCAAGATTTGATCTCCATTTGAGCTGATCTTTTTCAGCCTGCTTCACTGACACCAACATAACAGCCAACACTGATTGAGATGCATGTGAAATAGTCACCGGTGTAATGAATGTGAATGAGGTGGATTATTTATCGACCTCATTTCCCCAAAATGTCTTTTGAAGTTAAACTAAACGTTGATGTCACGATTCCCCCTGTTGGCCAGGTGTGGCACTGCACCTTGACTGGTGCTGGCGCCCTCTGGTGGCCGAACACTTGCAGTGACTATCCTCAGCAGCTCCACCCCAGTGTGCCGGTGGACTCCATTTCCCAGCAGCCACTGCAGGTCACATGGGTTCACTTGGTCATATGGATTCTGGCACCTGTTCCTTGTTTTTGTTAATGAACACTGAGGGGGTATATATATTGCTAGTAGAGCACATAGTTTTTGTCTTTCGTTGTGTGTGTGTGAGTGTATTTAGACTCCTGTCACCGTGTTTAGGTAATCAGCTTGAGAAGTAGACTTTGTTCATTGTTTATGTGCCTGAGAACCAGGTTTTGTTTTCATGTTTATTAGCTGGAGTTTTTTTGTTCCTAGTCTTTTGTTCGGAGTATCATGTTGGTATTTGCCTTATTTGTTTTGATCTGAGGATTTATCCAATAAATCAGCGAAAAGCCAGTCTGCGCCTGTTTCCACTTCAATCAACCCAGCGTGACAGAACGAAAGACCGTACTAGGAAACAGCAGACCCCATCATGGCGCCAGCACGGAGAAGAAAACCCAAACCCCGGACATCCACGCCAAGAATCCCAGCGCTGGATTCCATTCAGTTTCCCCAGGAGGTTTTGGTGGATTTACCGGAAAGGTATGAGGGTTTTTTCGGCTACCCTGAGTACTTCTTGAGGGATTGTCAGACATATTTTTCAAGCCTACCGCATCCTAAGCCCACAGAAGTTGAATGGGTACGGTTTCTGATATCTAGACTCTCTGGCTTAGCGCGTAGCTGGGCACAACAGTGGTTCGCCACCCAGTCCCTAGAACGGGAGACCAGTCAGTTATTTATAGCAGCCTTTTTGAGAGAATTTGGCGACTCTGATGTGGAATACAATGTGGACCTGCTATTAAAAGGAGCTAATGTGGCAACCAAGGCAGACTTACCATTTTATGAACACTATGAAAGGGAGAACCAGCAGATGCAAGCTCCGCCCACGGCCGACTGCCACTCTTCACCCACGCCCACACCCAAAAGCCAAGCTCCACACGTATGTCATGGATTGCGGCCAGCTTCAGTTCGCCGCAGCGCGGCTACAGCAGCAATCCGACCAGCTCGTTGAGCTGAGCCAACTCGGGCTAGCAGACACTCCGCTGGGTACAGCGCTACAGGAACGCATCAACCAGGGTCTAGAGGACCTCAAGCATATGTCTGCCCTCTTTCAACAGCAGCATCCGAACGTGTTTATCGACTTTGATTTCCGCCCCGTGTTTACGATTCAGTCTACGTCCCTGTCCGAGCCAGCGAGCTCAGTTTCCCATGTGCCCACGTCTAAGTGCACAGTTTCAGTCAAGCCCGAGGGTCCCGTCCGAGCCTGAGGGTCCCGGTTCGGTCCCGTCCGAGCCTGAGGGTCCCAGTTCAGTCCCAGTCTCAATGCCGTCCGAGCCTGACGGTCCAGTTTCGGTCCCGTCCGAGCCCGAGACCCCAGTTTCAGTCCTGTCCGAGCCTGAGGGCCCAGTTTCAGTCCTGTCCGAGCCCGAGAGCTCAGTTTCAGTCTCGTCAGAGCCCGAGAGTCCAGTTTCAGTCCCGTCCGAGCCTGAAGGTCCAGCCCCAGTTTCAGTCCTGTCCGAGCCCGAGGGTCCCGTCTCAGTCCCGTCCGACCTAGAAAGCCCAGTTTCACATGTGCCTATGACTCATGCAAGCCCCACTTCCCTTGTGTCCACGCCTGAAGGCCCCGTCTCGCCCCAGTACTCGCCTGAAGGCCCCGTCTCGCCCCAGTGCTCGCCGCAGAGCCCAGGCACGTCCACGTCCCGGCCGCAGAGCCCAGGCACGTCCACGAGTCCAATGTTGCTCACAAGTCCAGTCTTGTCCACGAGCCCTGTGTTGTCCACGAGCCCCGTCTCGTCCACGTCAGAGAGTCACGTCCAAGCCCATGCCCTTGCACCCCTGGTCACACAGCACACCCTGGAACCTCAGCCAGAGGCTAACCTGGCCGCCTCAGGCACCACAGAGACCGAGGGAGAGGTCTCAGCCCCTCAGGAAGCAGACGAGCCAGCCTGCGTTCCTGAGTCTCGGCGGGCGGCGTCCGACGTTCCTGTGTCTCGGCGGGTGGCGTCCTGCGTTCCCGAGCCCCAGTGGGAGGTAAGCCAAATGACCTCTGCTAGTTTGTGTCCAGGCCCGGCGGTGATCCAGCTGGGAGCTAACAGGGCAGCCTTCGATGCTACGGAGGCCGAAGGGGCGGTATCAGCCCGGCAGGAGGCGTCGTCCTGCGTTCCAGAGTCCCGGCAGGAGGCGTCGTCCTGCGTTCCAGAGTCCCGGCAGGAGGCAGCGGCCTGCGTCCCTGAGCCTTTAAGGGAGGTAAGCCCAGTAACCTCCGCTCTTTTGTGTCCAGGTCTGGCGGCGATCCAACCTGGAGCTGACCGGGCAGCCTCCAGTGCTACAGAGACCGGGGGAGGAGCATCCTGTGCTCCCGAGCCTCTGTGGGAGGCGTCCTGTGCGCCCGAGCCTCTGTGGGAGGCTACACCTCAGACTCCATCACCGGTGAGGATGTTTCCGCTCCCGACTACCCGGCCAGGACTGCCTTGGTCCCTAGCTTCTGCCTGGAACTTTCTGCCCCGGGGACCGGGACCGCCAACCAAGGCAATGTTGGATTGTGCTCCGGGAGGAGCACCCTGGGGGGGGGGATCTGTCACGATTCCCCCTGTTGGCCAGGTGTGGCACTGCA
>JAFFST010046469.1:168665-186470 GCA_022414735.1 Noturus placidus | reverse complement strand
GGTCATATGGATTCTGGCACCTGTTCCTTGTTTTTGTTAATGAACACTGAGGGGGTATATATATTGCTAGTAGAGCACATAGTTTTTGTCTTTCGTTGTGTGTGAGTGTATTTGGACTCCTGTCACCGTGTTTAGGTAATCAGCTTGAGAAGTAGACTTTGTTCCTTGTTTATGTGCCTGAGAACCAGGTTTTGTTTTCATGTTTATTAGCTGGAGTATTTTTGTTCCTAGTCTTTTCTTCGGAGTATCGTGTTGGTATTTGCCTTATTTGTTTTGATCTGAGGATTTATCCAATAAATCAGCGAAACGCCAGTCTGCGCCTGTTTCTGCTTCAATCAACCCAGCGTGACAGTTGATAAACTAAAAGTCCAATCAAAGTACAAATTACACATAATGACATATGAGAACTATCATTTTAGTGTTTGTTTCAACAAAAAAGTTACATCTTCTCTGTTTACCATGTTTGGAGGAAACGCGACATGAATCCATTATTTGAAGCACTTGCATCACAAATGCAGCTGCATATCTGTCTTGTGTGTGTAAAATGGTTTGTCCCTCATCATTCCCATTATGACTTCATGATATAATGCGTTCCTCAACCTGCATACAGTAGATTTATTATCAAGGTATTGATAGATTTTAGACTTCACATCTAATCTCACCATCAGCTTGCAAGCGGTTAACATGGTGTACCGTGAGCAGTCGAGCAATTCTGGTTTCTGAAAGTCATAGTGTTCACCACACCAATAAAAAAAATCCCAGTTTGTTTTAAATTAGAAAAAAAAACTTTCATAATAACCAACCAAAGACGTATAGAGTAATACTTTTTTCTAAGAGTGTAGGCGCAGGAGCATTCAAAGATATGTGGGTGGTATGCATGTATCAGATGTAACAAACTTACCACAACCACACAAGAGTTTCACTATCAGCAAAGGTCCTAGAAGACCTTTGGGAAGCCAAGAAACATACTATTCAAATGAAGCCTACTAAGGTTTGTGGTTAGAATTTAGGTTTTACAGTACTGTTTGTATCTCTTGAAATGATTGTTCAAGGTGTAGGGCTCTAAAAATAGGATTAATCATCATTCACGTTCCCTGCTTAGTGTTCCCTGGATCATATCCAGGAAATGTGAATACATCCTGAATGATACACCAGTCCACTGCAGGGCACCATATACACTGTACACTCATTTATATCTAGAAGTTTCCAATCCACCTACCAGCATTTTCTGGACAGTGGAACAGAAAGGATACTGGAGAATGTATGGGTATTGGAAACAAGTAAAACCCCAAAGATACAGTAACCCCAGCTCAGGATTGAAGCCCTGCACAACCAGACCACTACCCAGTGTAGGAGTAGTGTCAATTGGCAATATTTTTTTATTTATTTGGTCTCTCCTTGGTTTTCCATAAGTTATTTAAAGTGATCGTACACCAAGCATACAATTTTCACAATTTCCCTAACCCCACATTTGGTCAATCAGCCAAGACAATAGTTTTTTTTTTTAATCAGCACGTAGCTAGGTATCATTTCACATTTCAAACATCCGAATATGGTATGGCCAAAGTCTGAAGGCAGAATTTGAAGTGATTCAGAGGACAATATATGATTTTTATATATTTTAAAAATGCTCTTACAGAACCAGATGATGTCTTTTTGAGGCAAGTGTGTGATTACACACAGTGCACGCAATACCTTACTACATTAGCCTCCAGTCAAAAACTACTGAAGCAAACTTCAGACACAAGACATATCTTGATAATTGGCTGTAAATTTTATCTTAAGACACATTATTGCTCTAAACGGTAATTAGTGGACAGGTTCATAATTATTCTTTCATCTTAGAGCCAGATCACAGAGACAGATTACAGTTCTAAGCCATTTAGTGTAACAAAACTGCTGATGTAGTGAATGAATATAAATACAGGAACTCACTTATGATGTCAGGACCCTTGGCTGTGAGTCTTAGACCACGGCTTCCTAGAGGAACCTCAACCACCATCTTCAGGGCTTTAATAGGAGCAAAGAAACAATGTCAAAACAATAAAAGTGCTTTCTTCCAAACAAGAACATTGTGTAAACCACAATATCACATAACCTTCTGCTTGTCTCGCTGAAGTGGACTGAAAAATGTCAATTGTCATGTCGATTGTATAACAACTGCTAATATTATTACATGTCTATGTAAATCTTGGTGAATGTGTCAGGCTGTTCTGACTGAGGGAATAGTTTAAATATCAATAAAAACACTCAGCGGAATCATATCCAACCTGCAGGTACTTCGGTTTTGGACCATTTACTTTATGTACTTGCAATGAGTTCAAACATATGCTCAGAAAATTGGTTCATGCCAGTTTTCTCCCTTTCAACAATGACTCACACAAAAGTTATTTGAATAAGCTACCCTTTATGGAGAATCTACAAAATGCTAAAAATGAGTAAGGGATTCATTAAGTCAATGAATTAGTGAGTGTATGAAAGAGTACATTTGTGACTGAGTCACAATGTTAGTAAGTGTGAGAATGAGGAGTGAAAGAGTGAGTCGATGAGAGAGTTTGAGTCAGTAACTTCATGAATGACTCAGAAGATTAGTTAATAAATGAATGAATGAGTAAATGAGTGAGTTGGCGAATCAGTAACTGAATGATTGACTCAGTGGGTGAGTTAATAAGTAAATGAGTGAGTCAGTTAATGTGTTGGTGAGTCAGTAACTGAATGATTGACTCAGTAAGTGAGTTAATAAGTGAATGAGTCAGTTAGTGAATGAGTGACTAAGTGAGTCAATGAGTGAGTTACTGAGTTACTGCATGTGTGACTGAGATAGTGAAAGAGTCAGTGAGTGAATTAGATAGCTATCATGCCACTCTGCACAAGCATGCAGTTCAGGACTCAGACAGTCTCAATCTTTAAGTACAAGTTGAAAACCTATTTGTTTAGTCAGACATATTTTGTGATGGTGGACTGGCCAGATGCTTTATGTCCCAGTGTGTCATTGTGCCTGTGTTACCTTTTGGCTCTCAGTTATAGTTATGCAGCCATAGATAGAGCTGCTGGAATTCTGGCCTGCACTCTCTCAAAATAATACACTCTTTGAAACCACTCTATGATTAGAGCATACCTTATAACCTGTTCCCGCTCTCTGTTAAGCTGTATGTGAATTCCTAATGCCGGACCCTGACACACGTCTACAGCTATTCCATCTGCACCTGCTCATCCGGATGTTTTACTTCTGCATTCTGATGCTACTTACTTTCTGTGGGTATCCATATGGGACCATTCACAGCAGCAAGCAGCTTATGCACAAGTCTTACCCTTTCCAGAGTAAATGATCTCAGGTCAATCTTGTAGACATGAACATTTTAGAACAACTGCAATAATCATAAAGATTGATTATCCCAGGACTCATTCAAAATACAACCCCTGACAAAAAATTTGGAATCACCATACTCAAAGAATGCTCACCTGGCTTTTTTATTTACTTCGTAGCAAAGAAACAAATCAGAGATATGGCACAAAGCGATATTTTTTAATAGCTATTCAAATTTATTAAAATGTTTGTTTAATAACATTCTGGCTTTGTGAAACATACTTCAAACCAGTTATATTTAATTATTTTAATGAATGAAATTTTTTTTTTTCCATATCAATTAGAGGAAAAAAATTATGGAATCACTCAATGATGAGGAAAGAAAATGTGGAATCACCTTGTAATTTGCACAAGTCTAAAAATGTTAGTCTCCAGTTAAAAGAGAATGCTTACAGACCGTAAGCTCTGTGTTTTTGAAAGGAAACATGGCCCCAACAAGAGAGTTGTCAAGTGAAACAATGGAAAGCATCATAAAACTCCTTCAACAAGGAAATATGACACACAGTGTGGCAATATTATTGGCGTGTGGATGATTGGATGAAAGGTGTTCAGTGATGAATCAAGAATCAGCATTGGCCAAGGAGATGATGCTGGAACTTTTGTCTTGTGCCATTCTAATGAAACATATAAAGACGACTGCCTGAAGAAAACATTCACATTTCCCCACTCGTTTATGATATGGGGTTGCATGTCACGTAAAGAACCAGAGAAACCCTCAACTATCAGTGTACAGGTGTACATTGAAATGTGGACACTTTTCTCATTCCATCCATAAAAAATAGGTCTGGTGGTGATTAAGTCAATTTTCAGGATGATAATGCATCTTGCCACAGAGCAAAGAGTGTTAAAGTTTTTCTTCAGGAAAGGCACATCAACTCAATGACATGGCCAGCAAATAGTCTGAATTGCAATCTGTTTAATTGGTGGGAATTTGAAAAAATGGTCAATGACAAGGCTCCATCCTGCAAAGCTGATCTGTCAACTGCTATTCATGAAATTTGGAACCAGCTTAATGGAGAATATTGTTTTTTTTAGTGAAGTCCATGCCTCAAAGAATTCAGGCTGTCGTAAAAGCCTGAGAAGGAGTAAAAATGCACTAATTCAGATTTTTTCATTGATGATTCCATAAATTTTTCCTCAACAGTGAGTGATTCCATAGTTTTTACCTCTTCTTAACCTGGAACAAATATGCCCTTAATTAAGAAAATTTAATTGAATTAGTTTGAGGTATATTTCATTAAGCCAGAATGTTCAGCTATTAAAAAAAAATATTTTGTGTCATATTTGTTTGCTAAAAAGAAGAAGAAGAAGAAGAAGAAAAAAACCCGGGTGAGCAACTAAATGTGATGATTCCATAATCTATGCCAAGGTTTGTGTGCTTATTCTGAGCATCTAGCACACTAAGTACTGTTTGTCTTTACTCTTCTACACCTATATAATGTAATGATTCATAATCCCACTAATCAATGTCACTGCTGTTTTTTGTTCATATTAAGGTTTCTTTTCCTTTCCATCTCTGGTTTCCTCATTAGGGATCTACATCTGCATTTCTGTATATTTGCTTTGTGGAAATGCTCATAAAATCTTATACAAATAAATTAAAGTGAATTGAATAGACCAGGAAGTGAAGCAGAACCCAGGCAGTGTGTGACACTTGTCCTAGCTATTAGGACTGATTACTGGCACCTGTACCTTGTTTAGTCTTTTCATGCTAACTCCTATAGCTTCCGTGATGCTGTTTGTTTTAGCCTGTTTAAGAGCTATTGTTAACTTAATAGTTTCACTCTTTGCCTCTGAGACTCTGTTTTCACTTCCATGCTCTGTTTGATCCTTGCAAACCCATCCATCCATCCATTCATGCATCTTCTACTGCGTTACTCCTTTTCAGGGTCACGGGGAACCTGGAGCCTATACCACGGAGCATCGGGCACAAGGCGGGGTACACCCTGGACAGGGTCCCAGTCCATCGCAGGGCACAATCACACTCACACAGCCATTCATACACTATGGACACTTTAGACACGCCAATCAGCCAACATGCAGTGGGGAAACCGGAGTACCTGGAGGAAACCCCTGCGGCACGTGGAGAACATGCAAACTCAGCACACCCAATGGCCACAGTAGGACTTGAACCCTGGACACTTGAACCCTCCCACCTCGGGAGTGCTAACCACCAAGCCACCGTGAACCCCCTTTGCAAACCCTCTTTAGTTAATTGTTGCTCTTTGCTTCTCATTAATGATTGAATGAGAGAATGTGTGGGAATGTGAGTGAGTGACATACAAGAGAAATTCAGGAGATTCATAGCAGTATTTCCATGAACTCCTTTTATGACACAACACATCTTATGTAGCTGTTAGATTTAATACCACACAAAATGATCTATTGATGGTGGCGGATTTAAACCACTGCCAGTTTACTTACAATCCAATCCACTACTTGCCCAGTAAACCTCTAAACGATGACCGAAGAAAGCCTGTTTCATATGAGGACTGGGGTTTCACAAGAGATGCGTCATTATTAATGCATTTTAACAAGGAGGGAGAGAGCCATTTGCCGAGTCTGGAAGTAGCTACCGCATCCAGGGGTGGAACAGAGCCAGAGTTTCGGATGCCCCTGAAAATAATCACTTTTGGAAAGTCCTGGAATTTTATGCATATAATAATAGAATAATGTTTTGAGGCCGAGTCAGTGGTGTGGGAAAAATAATGTATGTTTCAAATGAAGCATGTTGTGAAACTTGCCAGTCTAATGTGGCGCCTAGGTTATTTTGAGAGAATGGATGATGGACTTAATTGTGGGCAAATGGTATTAAACATAATGAAAAAATCCACAAGCAAAATACTGAGTATTAAAATCTAAAACATACCTGCATATGGTGCAAATATAAATAAGAAAAAAAAACAACAAAAAAAATCACTTTCACTTGTTTTTGCAGTTTCTCTTTATAGATATTGTGGATATAGGGCTATATTCAGGGTTTAGTTACATGAGTTATGAGCAATGACTTGAATCTGAGGGCACAATTTTCTGAAAATAGAGACATGTCTCAGTTATGCATGATTCTGACCTTAAACATAAGAAAAAAAGCATTTTTTCTTGCTTAGTATTGGCCAAAGTGAGGAACAATTTTAAATCCAGTGCCACTCTCTGACAGTTTTATGTCACCACAATACAGTATTTTATGCTGAAATGTATGTTTTGAGCTGTAAATACACAATATAAAGTATATTATATACACTAACATGATGCTACTAATTAACAGTATTGTCCCTTTAAAATTAGACATTGCTTATCTTGTGGACCAATCTTTTAATGGATACAATTATGAACAACACTTAAAGTGAATCATAACCATCACAGTGTGGTTAGTCAGCTTATCCTTCAAACCCTGGGTACATTTTTACAGCATAGTCCATTAAATTAATCAAAATGTATTTTTATCAATTTGACCACTCAAAAAAACAAAGTATTAAAAGTGAGATAAACAATTATGTCCCACTCACATATTATGACTATGTGACCTCAAGTTAGTATCTCATTACATTGTGCACACAAATAACTGTCAGCATGACATAAAAAATGTAAATAATACTATGTGCTGTTTTATAAGCTTCAGAATAATGAGCATGGAATCTATTATATACATAGTTTTTAAGAGTCAGTAGAAAGGTCTCTTTAGTGTTTGTAACTGTGACCATAATTGCCTACCGCCTGTAAACTGTTTGTGTCTCAAGGACTGTTCCACAGGTGCATGTGCAATAATTGTTTATGGTTCATTGAACAAGCATGAAAAACCTTGTTTAAACCCTTTCCAATAAAGATCTGTAAAGATTATTTGGATTTTACAAAATTGGGTTTCATTTTTTTCTTCTGGAGACTTTGACTGTCGCACTTGCTTCTTATTTTTGCAGAAAACGGAGCAGCATTCATTGTGTTTTTTGTCTGAAAAGTGTCACTTTCTTCACATTTAATATTGTGCTATAAAACTAATGTTTGGGAATCGAAAATGTTTTTTGTACCGACTTGATAATATAGAAGTCATAAAATAAAAATTTATAACAAAGTTTGTAATAAACAAAATGGGGTGCCTTAAACATTTGCACAGTACTGTACAGATACTGTATATTGTATTAATTGTATTTCCAAAAGCTATTTTTAAACTGTATTTAATACTGTGTATATAGATGTCATTGAGTTTTATGCTTTTGACACAATATTAATTTGTGGAAGTGTTAACAAATAGACAAATGCAGTGACAAATGTAAACCTACAAAGATTCCAAATGTCAGAAATGAATAATAAAAGCACAGACTGGTTTTGTGAATGCTATACTGCACTAGTCTTTCAGGAACGCAGCAGAGAGCCAGCACAGAGCAGAGGAATGGAGCATACAGTAAGTGCCAGTGGCTCATTATAACCATTTTTACTTCTTATTAATAACGCAAAAGCAAAAAACGACAAGCCGGCAAGATCCTGAATGCCAGCCAATGGGGCAGAAAATCCTGGAGAGAGAAACCTATCCGATTACTCTGACTTACTGTGAAGTGCATAAAGGAAGCCTGGATGATGTTGTGATGAGCAGTGAGTTATTAGCTAGACGCCATTTATTAGAGGGAGCACAGTGCTTTTGGATTGGGTTACGCTGTGCTTTTAAAGCAAATAGCACGGCAGTCTGGAAATGCCAAACGTTCCACTACTTCTTAATCTGATCACTCGGACACTTCGCTTGACGGGAAAAGGGGTTTTGGATGAGGAAAATTACTTCAGCATGAACTGGCAGACCAAATACAGATGCACAGGCCTTTCCAAGAACAATACAACACTGTGTCTCCACAGGAGGGCATCTGATACCATCTTCATTTGTAGCTTGGCACTTTTTTCCAACACTGTTAAACAAAACTTGGCATTGGGGGTATTTTAAGAGCAAAAATACATAATTGTTTGAAAGCAATATTTTAGCTATGCTGTGGTTTAGTGCCATGGGCTAAATATTTATAATGTATCTGCACTGATACAGAATAGTGTGTATGAAGCACAAGATGTTCAGCAATGGTGATTGAATGATTAAGGTCCAATTGTCCAGCAATTCTTTTTGGTTCTATTGCTATTTAAAAGCATTATTAAATATTACATATCATTATAAGTTTCCTTTAACATAATGTGGAGTGCACTTTCTCCAGGCGAAGGAGGTGTGGCCTCTGTGGCCATCAATTCCAGTGAAGATATGGCTAACAATTTGTCACTTAATATCATACCACTTAAGCAATGCAACATTGAAACGACTCCAAACACTATTCTATTGAAATACTGGCAGTATTAAATGTGTCACACACCACATTATTACTGAGATCATATCGTCTGAGAAAAACGACGGGACACAGCCCTATTTTGTGTTCGTTGTTTTAAGGTTATGAACTCAAATACCAGAACTGCACTGTTGTTCCTATAACCAATAATTGCTCAGCTCTATACTTGGATTGGATTCTGCCTCAGTTGTAAGTCACTCTAATAAATAAAGGTTTAAAAAAAAAAAAAAAAAAAACTTGAGTGGCCAAATGGAAAGACCTGAGGTATGGCTCTGAAATGCAATTTAAACAACTGCAACGATAAGCAAGGCCTTCCAATCATATCAAATGATTATCAACTATGTCTACAAAAGTCTAAAAGTCAGTGAGCAAATCCAAGCACCCATGATGCCAAGAGAGAAAGAATTACAGTAAGTGTAACAGCTTATTATTGGTCTTTTCTAAAAATGCAAGCCATTAGTGGCCTCACACCGAATCAATAGTTCTTTACAAGCACCTGAAAATATCCTCTTTCCCAGCATGTGAAACAATATGTCGACTGAGTAAGCCGTAAAACTCAGTATGCAAATAAACCTGCCAATTCTTGCAAAAGAACAGAGAACTCAAAGAATGTATGACTGGCCTCGGAATGTTCACAAACCCTCTGTGTCCTTCAAAGAGCCCTTTATCCTTGACCTGGGCTCAGGCACTGATTAAAAAAAGCACACTTCACTTAACTACCGCAAAGTCAAAACGAGACACAAAGTCAATATTTTAAAAGTAGGCCTGAACAGCTCCATCAAATAACCAAAGACATTTATGAAAATCTGGAGGCACTTGACTGCTGGAATAATCCAAAATGCCTCGGACCAAATACAGTATTAAAAAAACTTCTGTAAGAGTTGAGATTGCATATTTGATGTGTGTGTCATATGTTGCATTAAATCCAAACCCATGTTCGGTTTTTGAGGATGTTTATTCTGTTTCTTTTCCCCAGTTTTATCTCTAATTTAGTCACCTGTAAATCCCCACCCATTAGCCAGTTCTCCATCATATGACAACTACCACCCAGGGAGGGTGAGGGCTAACATGCGCTTCCTCTGAGACACATGAGGCCAGCCAGCCACATCTTTTCAAACTGCTGCTCATGCTGCACCACAGGACAGTGTAACATTCAGAGGAAGTGCTCTCTGTCCTCTTCTGCATACCTGAGCTCATAGATGACTGGCTCTTCAAATTGATTGACAGTTTTGTGCATGCTGCGATGCTTTTCTGCTCACCATGGTCGTAAAGAGTGATTATATGAATTACCACATCCCTCCTGGCAGCTCAAACCTCTCTGGCCATTTTCCTCTGATCGCTCTTCTCAAAAAGGCATTCTCACCCACAAAACTTTTGCTCATCCAGTGGTTTTTGTTTTCTGCAGCATTCTGTGTAAACTCTAGAGACTGTTGTGTGTGAAAATCCTCTTCACCTGGACTTGCATGTTTTTATGCATTGTGCTGCTGTCACATGATTGGCTGATTGAATAAATAATAAATGAGCATGTGATTTCTGAAGAGGGTCTGAGAAGTGTGTTTGAAATTTAATTAGTCTGAGTGTATATGAGTGTGTTTGTGCTTGCCTGTTAAAGTGTGTGTGTGTGTGTGTGTGTGTGTGTGTGTGTGTGTGAATATATATGAATGCCTGTAGTTTCTGATGAGTGTTTAAATAATGTGTTGAAATGAGTGTGTAAGTGTGTGTAGGTGTGTGTGAGCACATACGTTCCTCCAGCGACACATGTATCTGTGACTGGCCTCGGATCAGGCGGCAGCTCGAGCTGTCACCTCCACACACTCCACAGTTATCTGGCATAGTGTTGCTGCCCAGCTGCCTATCACAGCCCACTTCCTGAGGAGTGGAGAGGAAAAGAGTAAAAAGCAACAAAGCTCATTAAGAAGAATCAGGTGTTTATCGTTTACTCAGTTTAAATGATTTAGCTATCTCACTAAAATTGTATCAAGCCTACTATTGGTTTTAAACAACAGATCAATTAACATTTCATCATATAAAATTCATTTTACATAAATTCAAAAAGGATTTTCTGATCAAAAGTTTTGATCATATTTGTTACATCTCCATACTGTTACATTTTTAAAGGTGCCAACACATAGACACCGCTGAGACCTGAAGGAGCATCTGTTTACCTACAATGTGAGATGTAAAGTTCATAAAGACTGATGCACATATTGTCTAGTAAGTGCTAGAATGTCTGAAAAGATTATTCGAAACCTTTAAAAAAAAAACAAAAAAAAATTATCAACAAAAGGTAGATTAGCATTTGAGTAAATAAAGCAAACTTTGGAATGAACATTTTTGCTGAGCAGTCTTGATATATTTCTTTCTTTCTACCCATCTCTCTTTCTCCTATACACACACACACACCTTCTCTTATACATCTCCTATACAGCTGCACAGTTCATCCACTCAATGAGAAATGTAGTTTCAACCACAAACTGTTGTTAAACTAAAACCCAGCCAGTCACAGACTTACTTAAACATGCAGTATACTTAATGTCCTCGAAACTTCTGAACATTAATGTATTAACTTTCTATTTTAGTCTGGGGTTATGGACCATCAGTAAATTATGATATGTAAACTGAGATCAATAGTATGACTCATAAATGAAGTATGAAGACTCTATGCATGAGTCAAACCGAGTTGTAAGATTGTTAGGTTAATTTAATCTCAATTTAATGCTTAATTCATGCAATAATGACCCTAGCAGACTCATCTATAATGGATTTGTTTGTAAATTAAAATGAAATCTTTTCCATGATCATTGACAAAAGGAATTACTTAGCTAAGTGTTTAAACATAAGTGATGCCAATTTTCCTCCCCAGTCCATCCATACTGTCTAAGGAATAGCTACTGGAATATTTCCATGCCTTGTATTGAAGCATAATATTAAAGTTGGTATTTGCATTTTGCAATGGTAACAACAGTCAAAAAGTTACAATATTTCTTCTTAAAAACAACATTTATATATATTTGCTGACCTGTTCAATAATATAGTTATCCCCATCAACTAATTTCATGGCTGGAGCACAATGTGAAAAACACAGAAATTGAACAGCTTGAAGATTAGAAAAATAGTGCCTATGCCCACTGTAGCCTCATATTATTGTTCTTGGCTGACAGCAGTGGAACCTGATCTTTTGCTGTTTTTAAAAATTAATTAATTAATTGGTTTATTTATTTAGCATTTTGTCTGCTTGGATAACTGCATGATACTTTAAGGTTTTCGATATGGTTTTCAGTCAATGTGTAGACTGACAAACAGATAAATATAAGGGATGTATGACCTCTGTTAATTTGATTTGCTCATGCTCTGACCATTTTGTTCACTGTTCCTTTCTGAAACCTAGCCAGATCCAAATGGAAAATTTCCTGAAATTTCCCAGAAACCCACCTCTTACCAGATATGTTTGACCCACAGAGAACTATAAAAATGCTGTGACTCACCTGGCATATGCCATTAATGCACATATCCAGAGAATCGGTTTTACACCGAGTGCCATCCAGCACTTTAGGTGCCAGTTCCACCACTAAGCTCTTCCCTCGAGCCTGACACTTGAGGGCACAGGGCGAGATTGGGTCATAGCTTACTGGAATCCACTCATATGTCTGTCCCTGGTATTTGATGTCATTGTGGGCGGAGCACTGCTGAGCTCTGAAGTCACCTGACTCTGCAGGGCAGTCCTTTTCAGAGAAACAAACACTTAAACAAACATTTATTCTTAATTACTCTCGCTAAACATTATTAGAGCAGACAAAAAATATAATCATGCAATAGTGCTCCCATACTTTAAAGAGACACATTTCCTTTGAATAGGAAATAGGATATCATTGTCAAATTTAGAATAAGTTAATAGCATATTTGGTAAGATGAGGAACTTTACCTTTTTACAGCTAGTTAAGGTACTGTACATAATTTTTAAAAAAGGTTTAGTTTACAATCCTTTTCTTATTTTATCCTTTTTTTCCTTACCATGTTCTAGAAGCTTGTTTTTTGAAGACATTTAGTTATAGCCTGCATTTAAATAATTTCATGGGGGGTTTTATTATTATTATTATTATTATTATTATTATTATTATTATTATTATTATTATTATTATTATTATTATTTTAAATAAGTGATATACATTTTTTTATGCAGTGCATCGAATGTGTGAAATATTTATTTTTTAGAAACAATTCACAGTTTGTTAATAAAATTACATTGATGGGTTTTTAAACCAGGCAATCTGAAACACATTTGAAATAAATTGTCTTTTATTCATTATCCACACTTTGCACCAGGGTCTCCAGATCCCTTTCCACAGTCTCTTGTGAAAACACTAGGTAGACAGGATAAGACAGTCTGATAATATATTCCATTTGATATAGTTACATATTCTAGTAGTCCGCTTTGCCTCCCAAAGGATTTGCAAGTTATCTTTTTGCATAAGTCAAGCTCCTGGATATTGGGAAATCGAATAAATTAAATCCTAAATTGTATCCCAATCTTGACACATTCTATTGAAAGAGACAAATTTGCAGGTGTGAGATCAGGCTAATTGTCAGATTGTACTTAGGCATTTTCAAGCCCTCACCTTAGAAAACACCCCAAACATACATCAATTTCCTCACATACAACAACAACAACAACAACAACAACAAAAACAACAACAACAGAATCAATACAATAAACAGGATTCTGTGCAATTCTCATGTTAGGAGCCAAAGAGTCATCTATAAGGAAAAAGGAATACAGTTTATCTACACTCGTTTATATGAAGTAGCTTATTCTGTGCACAGCTGTTGTTTTTTAACCACTTAATAATCAGCATTTATTTATTCTGAGTTCTTCTTTAACAGGGGTGGAAAAAATGTACAGAGAAACTGTACTTAAATAAAAAATATGGGTACTGTATCAAAATCAAAATTGGATATATAGAGGGGAAAATATACTTGAGTGAAAGTAAAAATAATCTATATTTTAAACTAAAAAAATTTAAACTGTTCAAGAGTAAAAAGTAGATATTTTAACAGAATAGAGCTGTCCAGAAGGTCTTCTTGCCTGACCCTGCATTCTTAACTAACTAGATCATTTAACAAGGTAATTTACAAAATATAACTAGTCAGCTTTTTATTTTTTACCAAAGTAATGTACAAACTTAACTAGATAGCTAATTATACTAGCTAAACTACAAAATTTAATTAGCTAATTCAACAAACTTGATGTTAACTTAAACTGCTACTTCAGCTTTGAGTGCCAAAATTTAAAGTGTGATATTTCATTTTTATGTGGGAGGCAAATAACACACATAATAACTCCAGCAAAATATAAGAAAGAAACATTAGGAAATTAAATAGAATTCCTGAATTTTGTAAGTTAGTACTTTGACGGTAACAATGTAAGGAGTATTAAGTAAGCTTTTGTTTCTTGGAAATTTACCAGAGTAAGCGCACAAGCATTCAGTTTCAATAAAACTTAAGCAAAGTACAAATTAAGTACAGTAACAAAGTACAATTCCTCCACCCTTATTATTTAATAAGAACTTATTTATTAATTACATTATCTTTGTTACTAATCTTGCCCTTCTCCTTATTCCTGATCTTGTTTTATGGTTAAAGTGTAATTGGCACTCAAGAAGAGCACATGTATAGGTGCTTACAGTTTGTGTGAAAAGTTACAGAATTTAAGCAAACGCATTGGCAGTTGCATTAAGTTATGTTTTACACTGAACCTGATGTCTGTACAAGTATTTCTAGACTTAGAAAGTAGAAAATTTGGTTAAAAAAAGAAGGCTCTGTCACACCTTCATTCTTGCTTTTCACACTGAAGAGCTGTGTTTCCTAAATCACCCAGAACCTGGCAGTGTGAACAGTAAATGTGTGATATGTTAGACACAGGAAGCTGGATGTTGGAGCTGGATATAGCCTAGTCTTTATTTAGGCTATTCCAAGAATCTACTTCACTATCCAGAGCCCAGATCAGATCATAGCTAAACAAAGTTAATGAAGGCAATCCTAAATACAGGCTCTGGTAAAAAAAATAAAATAATATATAAAAGAAAAATAAATTTGCAGCACACCAATACTATAATTGTAAATTACACTTGCACAAATATAGAGCCATATGAGTGTGTTTACATAGGGTGGATCCAAGAGCAGATGATTGCCCATAAACATTTTCTCTGGATTAAAATAAATAAATAATACATAAAGAGATAAAAAAAAAAAACAAAGAATGTTAAAAAAAAAATACATATTTTCCAATAATGTGTTAATAAATGCAGCAGAAAGTTTTAATTCTTCTTCTTGGGTTGAATTTTGTAAAGGTGATGTTTTTCAATGATCGGTTTTACCAAGTTATTTTGCACATGTAAACACAACAAAATTTAGTTACAGTGATTGGATGTGTGGTCGGAGGGGCGGGGGCGGGGTAGCGTAAGCAGCACTGATGAAAAAGAAATGAGAAGTGAGACACCTAGAGTCTAGAGTTAACTCCATGAATATGTTGCTAATAATGTTTGACACACAAAGACCCGTTCTTAAGGTCCACATTTTTAACACCATTTTGAACATTATTTCAGCAACTGGCTTTGACTCGGCAACCACAAAACCGTTCAAAACCACTTGAATGGTGGAAAAAGAGGCCGCTGATTAAAATTGATGGAAAAGGGACAGATGGCTTCTTGCGTATTGATGGAGACATGGAGGCTGGCTACACAAGAGACATAGATTTAGATGGAAAACTTTTCTTTTCCGTCTCTCTTTGAAAGGGATGAAGCAGCGAACTTTACCATATGCTAGACCACAAGTTATTTTTTTTTTTAATGGACAGGAAAATGAAAGTTTCTATTTCTGGCTAGCTTATAGGGGACATACTGTACTGTACTGTAGCAAAAGCGGAGAGTATAAATTCTATAACTGATAGCTTCTGTAGACTATAACATAGCCACTGTGAGTTCCCTTTACTATTTATAAAAACTTTTTATTATGAAAATTTGCATTAATGATCATTTGACCAATTATTTCATTCAAATGATGATTCATTCTGTTGAAAGGATGTGCTTCTGGTTGTTTATCCTGGTTGTGGGATCCAATTGTCTGAGATCACATTGAAAATCTGGAATTTTGTTTTACTTAAAACTGGAAATAAACAGAAAGTTTCAGAATTTTGAAAATTCTAAAACAAAAAAAAAAGGAATTGTGCAGCACCTTGACTGTTCAATATTGAAGACCCATCCATCCATCTATCTTCAATGCTGCTTATCCTTCCTTCAAGGTCACAGGAAAACCTGGAGCCTAACCCAGGGAGCATGGGGCACAAGCATGGGTACACCCTGGACAGGGTGCCAATCCATCGCAGGGCACAATCATATACACATTCACACACCCATTCATACACTACGGACACTTGGGACATGCCAATCAGCTTGCCATGCATGTCTTTGGACTGGGGGAGGAGACCAGGGTACCCGGAGGAAGCCCCCACAGCACGGGGAGAGCATGCAAACTCCGCACACACACAGGGCCATGGTGGGAGTCAAACCCCCGACCCTGGAGGTGCGAGGTGAACATGCTAACCACTTAGCCACCATGCACCCCAATATTGAAGATGTTGCAAACAAATTAAAACAAATTTGTAATATTGACCATGTTAACTCCTTTGTAGAAAAAGGTCAGATTTTCCATGAGCCTTATCTCTTCCATTGAAGCACGTGTTCAGATGACATTCCAATAGATTTGATCTAATATGAATCATCAGGTTTTACACAAACTTGGTGAGTCTGTCAGCTCAAGTTAAGAAATACATGTAAAGATTTTACTTCTCACTCAAGCTGTTGCTGATATCATTTGTAATGAAAACCTTTGTATTAACTTGAAATGGAGTGCCAAACAGAAGCGGTTTTACTAGTGGTCTCAGACTTTTTGACCCCACTGTATGTATATAATTTCCTGCATAGTTCCAATACTGCCATTTCATTGAGCCAATATTGGGCAAGCCTGTCCATTGAACCGAATTTGGGTAATTTATTCTGTTGGGCCAACTGCAGTTGACTTTTTTCTACTGTACCAATGTTGGGTAAATTTGTTGGATCGATGTTGGTTAATTTTGTGGCTGAAGAGCGAATTCCCACAGCCATGCTCCAAAATCTAGTCTTCCCATTAAGAGTGGAGATTATTATAACAACAAAAGGAAACTAAATCTGTAATTGGGTGGACAAAAAACACATATACTGTATGGGTGTGATGGTCAGATGTCCACAATCGTTTGGTCATATAGTGTACATGTAATATGTTTTAACATGTTTCATTTGGACTCACTGTGTTGCTGCATGTCCTGTAACGGATGTTTCTTCCTTCACAATTCCTGCAGAGTAAAACAAAAAAAGAAAAAGAAAAAAAGAAAGCATTTTAAAATGATAGTCATCCCTAGTGGGTTTTGTTGTGCTTTTTTCTGTTATGTGTGTTTCTGCTTGAAAATGTTCTGTCATAAGGAATACATCAGGCACTGAAACCAAATTAACACTTTCTTCACTCACTACTTAGCAATATCCAGTATTATTGACCAATAACATCACTTTAGTTTATATAGCAATAGATTTTTAACATTCATTTTGGTATCAAAATTTTATATTCATCAAAGTTTTCAGTATTATGACAGTGATAGCCCAAGTGATCCTCCTCTACTTAGAGCAGTGTCACAAATACCAGTCATTTTTTAATCCTTATTTCACAATTACTCTCAGCCCAAAATGACCATGAACATCATCTCTGCAATTAAAATAGGATTTTTAAAACCGTCCATCCATTTTCCATACCACTTATTCTACACAGGGTCACAGGGGAGCCTATCTCAGAGAACTCAGGATGCAGGGGACACCCTGGACAAGGTGCCAAACCTTCACAGGGCACAATCACACACACACATTGACACACTATGGGAAATTTGGAAATGTTAATCAGTTTACACCGCATGTCTTCGGACTGGGGAAGGAAACCGGAGTACCTGGAGGAAAAATGCAAAAAAAAAAAAAGTGCTAACCACCGTGCCCCAAACCCCCTCCCCACCAATGTTTTATTTTCATTACAATAATTGAGCCAAGCATATAC
>JAFFST010046469.1:148104-167022 GCA_022414735.1 Noturus placidus | reverse complement strand
ATATATATGGAAGTACTGTGTTGTCATGTAACATATTGTTGTGCTTGTCTTGTTTTATACGTGTCTGTAGAAGTTTGGAGAGAAGCATACAACAAAGACAATCTGTTGAAAGAACTACATTTACTCATTTAAAAAGACGCTTTTATCCAAAGCGACTTACAAATGAGAGCACACTCACACACCAATGGTAATAGAGCTGCCATGCAAGGTGCCATTGGTGCAACTTAGGGTTCAGTGTCCAAGGACACTTCGGCATGGGATCACCCAGGCCGGGATTCGAACCACCAACCCTACGATTAGTGGATTAATGGACAACCCGCTCTACCGACTAAGCCACAGCCACCCTATACTTACTATACTAACTTCTTAAGGACAAATTTACAACAATGGAGTTATCCTCTTGACCAGTGCTGATGGATTTGTCAACAACCATCCGCACCAGAGCCTGCAAGCACACTGACTTAAACATAACCAAGTAGTGAACTAGATCCTGTGTAATGATGTAGCCACATCTGACTGATTAATACAGAACTCATTATTAAGACATAAAATAACCATAACTCAAACAACTTATATTTACTTAATTAACACTGCAACAATATTGTGTATGGTTTAGAGAAATGTATGTAATTTACATTTGTATTAAATCTGGCTAAACTGCATCTCGGGTGTCCTCAACTGGACTGCAATGAGTTTTTTTTTGTATGTGGATAAAGAAGAATATAATCACAATTTGAATATAACTCTGATACACAACGTATATTAAAAGTGAAATGTGAAAACAGGATGGAAATAAAGCTTTGCATAACCATAGTGTAATATATGTGCATAGTATTAGGATAATAGTGCAAAAAAAAAATTCTTGAGTATAAACTTTGAGTTAGGGCTGTGCATCAGAACTGGGAACCTCCAGGATCCCTGGGACTGAAAAAGAAAAAGAAATTGTGGGAGCGTGAAGTTTTTCCTCTCATGTGGGAGGGAGCAGGTGGTCAATTATTAAAATTGCAAAGACAAAGAGAGACAGAGCACACCCTAAATGGCTTCAGTAAAACTCAATTCAAAGCCTTTTTATTTAAATAAACAAAATACTTGTATGTAAAGTTTGTCTTGTTTTGATAGGTATTTTAAAAAGCCCATTGTATTGGTGTTTTTCTGATCATTTTGGACACAGCATATGCTTCTCCAGCATAAAGCTGGCAGATGTGTACAAAGTTATCAGTACTAGGCAGTATAGAACAGTAAAAACAAACAAAAAGACAGAAATCAGCTGTGTTTACTTATTTTCGGAAACAGTGCCAGCTAAGGAAATTAGTAAATGTCAGGCATGGGTACAAATAAAAATAACCGTGGAGTCAGGCAGCACAGTGATTAATAGAGCGGGTTGTCCACTAATCCACTAATCGTAGGGTTGGCGGTTTGATTCCCGGCCCGAATGACTTCACATGCCGAAGTGTCCTTGGTCAAGACACTGAACCCTAAGTTGCCCCCGATGGCAAGCTAGCACCTTGCATGGCAGCTCAGCTACCATTGGTGTGTGAATGGGTGAATGAGACACAGTGTAAAGCGCTTTGGATAAAAGTGCTATATAAGTGCGCCATTTAGGACTGGTGGGGTTCTGGGGGGAAAAACCCCAACGTGAGACATCTGCATTTCATAAGAAACTCAAAGCTCCTGAAAAAAATACATCTTTGCGCTCAGGAAGTATTCAATTATAAAAACCACATTCCAATCTGACAGTAGTGGGCAAAGAACACTCTCAAAACAAAACCCAAAACACAGGCTAATTGGAACATTTTTTAATTGGAACACTTCCTCCATGGCAAGTAGTTCAGTACAATACAAATGATGCATGTCTTTCAACTGAAGTGTAAAAGATGTAGTGCTAACGCTTCTGACCTGAGGTTTCGGACCAGTGAAAAATTGCTCAAATGTTATTCCAGAAAATAGAGAAGTACTCTTGTGAATGCCAGTATTGTTCAAGTTCATATATTGCAGTTAGCCTCATCAAGAAACGTTTTCTAACTGCATCTCTTCATAATGGGTGAAAATCTTATCATCACTGTGTCCTAATCACTGATACTGAGATCAGAAGAGATGATCGTTCATCTATTTGTTCATTTATTCATTCATCTCCAGTAACCACTTTATCCTGGTTAGGGTTGTAGTGGATCCCAAGAACACTGTGTTTAAGGCAGGGGTACCACCTGGATGGGGTGCTAGTCCATCACAGGGCATCACACACACACACACACACACACACACACACACACACACACACACACACACACGGGCGCACGCAATCCACATACTGGCATGTTTTTGTGTGGAAGAAACCTTTATGGACATAGAGAGATCATACAAAATGCAACACAGACAATAACCCGAGCCCAAGCTAAACTCTACAGCAGTGCATTTAGTCAATAACAGGTGCTAGTTTTTAAGAGACACAAAAAAATTACCATTGTGTAATACACGGCCAAAAAAAGAGATCATTCTCAGTTATAAATAATTCATTATTGACTATGCATCAACCAAGTAATATGTGCATTAGTTATTGTCAAGCAACAGTGCTGTTGAACTCTCTTCTGAAGAAGGTGATTTATATTCTGCAGACTCTATTTCAAATCACATGTTTATGTTAATGTGTTTGTTCTAATATGTTATTGTTTCTATAGTATGGTAGTGGAAAAAATATTATTATTATTATTATTATTATTATTATTATTATTATTATTATTATTAACTTCAGTATGAATGGGTGTGTGAATGTGCCCTGTGATGTATTGGCACCCCGTCCAGGGTGTAGCTTGCCTTGTGCCCCATGCTCACTGGGATAGGCTCCAGGTTCCTCGTGACCCTGTACGATAAGCGGTATAGAAAAGGATAGATGAATGGATTATTAACTTCAAGAAAGAGAAAAAAGACCCTGGTGAGGGAACAATTGTTATTAATTGTTTTTTTTTTTTTTTTTGCATTGGGCCACATCATACTACCCTGTCATGGATTAATTTCCTATAACTGTTTACCCCATTGTGTTTTATTCCATACCTAACTGATTAATGGAAGTAGAGTGTACCATTTGTTTTGTGTTATCATCCCTACACCTTTCAGTTAATAATATGTAATCAATAATTGATGACAGTCCATCTAATTATTACAAAATAACACACACCCCGTGCTGGTAATGTGGCCGTGACACAAAGCCTCGGGTGTGCATTCTTTTATAATAATTCAATGGACCGGAGGCAATTATTCTTCTTATACCACAGTTACCACACATTGTTCAGATGTCTTATTTCAAGACATATGTCAGGTTTTTATCCTTAAAACTCTCTTGTGTGTGGAACTAATTTATTACGCATCCCATCAAGCATTGACGTGCAGTTATTGGAGAGAGAGAGAGAGAGAGAGAGAGAGATTTCACAGGTTTTTCTCCCAATTCATGCTGATAATATAAACATAGAACAAATAAAAAATATCTATCAAAAGCCTACTTGTTCAGAGAGTTTTTCATTTTTATTACGGCAGAAAATACAGTGAATAAATAAATAAATATTGATACTTGCATATACTTATACTTGCATATGCTCTTATGCTCTCTTTCTTTTCTCTCTCTCTCTCTCTCTCTCTCTCTCTCTCTCTCTCTCTCTCTCTCTCTCCCATAACTGCATATCAGTGGCTAAAGGCTTTGCGTTGCCTCATGGCCGCATTACCACCTCGGGTGCGGATGATTTTTCTAATAATTCAACGGCCCGTCGTCAATTATTCCTTACTTATTTCTGGATAATAACATTTTTCTGTCATTTTGTTTGTTGTGACATGTGCACTGTGGTGGACAGTAGGTTAACTTTTCTTTATTTCAGTTAACTTGGCAAAGTGATAAAGAACTGTAATGCGGTCAAGACCTGACTGGAACTACTTCAGCTGTGCATTTACTGAAAAGTAACTGCACGCCTCACAATATCTGTCAGAATCGAGAATTCAACAGTGCCATGGTATAAAGTGTATTAAACATTAGAATAGAGTTAGAAGAATGATGGAGTCTATGATTTTACAAAATTCTGTATTTCAAATACAAACAGTTCTTGGTTGTGCACTTTGAATTTTACCTAGGATTAATATGGAAGAAAGAAAATAATTGTATCATAGTGTGCACAGTTTAATCCCTGCAGTGAGTATTACAGTGAGAAATCACATTTTTCCAATAAATAAATTGTATAAAGTTAACATCATTTACCAAGGGAGCAAGAAATATTATAAGAATGGAACTTCTTTCATTACTTCTGAGGATTCAGCAAGTTTTAATGGGTTTTCCCCCAATGCATTGTAAATTATGCACATAATGAATGCATTTCTGATAGTGCTGAATTCTCTATCATCAAATAAGCACTTAATTGCAAAAGTAACAATGTCTATTTTCATAGCCTGGAGAGAAGACTAGCAGAAGTTGGAAAGAACGAACGTGAAAATGAAACATAAAGTATGAAAGAAATTCTGGAAATGGCCCACTTTTCCCTCTCTCATGCCAACCATAACTGAGATGGCTCTGACTTCAGCCTGACAGCTGTCATTATAACTGTACATTTCTCTTCACTTGAATTACCTAATAATATGCAGACAGACTGAACTGTGGAAAATTAAGGAACAACAGTGATTAGGGTAAGTAAAAGAAGCTGCTCATTCATGCAATTATCCAATCAGCCAATCATGTGGCACCAGCTCAATTTATAAAATCAGGTCATATTCAAGTATTCAGGTAATATTCAGATCAAACATCAGAAAGATTGGACCATGGTGTGGTTGTAGGTGCCAGAAGGGCTGGCTTGAGCATTTCAGAAGCTGCTGGTTTTCTGGGATTTTCACAGTTTCGCAGTCTCTAATGAGTGGTGGTTCTGTGGATGGAAACACCTTGCTGACAGGATTGCTATGATAACACAAGAAACTACTCTTTACACCCATGGTAAGCAGAAAAGCATCGCAGAATGCACAACACACTGAACCTTGAGGCAAATAGAACAGCAAAAAACAACATCAGGTACCAATCCTGTCAGCCAAGAACAGGAAACTGAGGCTACATAAAGCACAGGCTCATCCAAACTGGACAGATGAAGATTGGAGTAGGCAATGTTTTTCTAATACAGTGTGTCCGCTGTAGCCACGGATGACTGTTCCGGATTGTAGATAATGATTGGTCATACAAAATTGAAGAAATGTTACATGTCATAGAACACACACCACAATTTTACAGTCCTTGAACATTCTTGAACATTACTCGTTGTGATAGTAATGTAATTGCTTCAAATTGAGAAACCAACAGACAATTTGTATTAAGGTTAAATGTATTTTTTTCTAGCTAACACCAAATTAACAACACTATAAAGTGGTATTGAAAGAGCAACATGACACATGCATTAGTCTTACAGGGCCAGACGTGATCAAAAACCAGGTAGGGAATTGTGGCAAGAACAAGCAAACAGTTTTATTTCCCCCAAAACATCTGTGCAGTTTTAGCATCTGGAAGAGTAACATAATTTTGAATAAGATGTCTTTAAAATTGATGTTTATTGCAACCATTTTTGCGTTGCAAAACATATTTTGTTTTTGAAAGAAGTTATCTGTTCTGGTGTATTCTCAATATGCACAACAAGCAGATACAAGGTTAACTAGTGTTTTATGAGCCCCACCATCAGGAGGCATGGATTAGAACAAAAATTGAGATTTTGAGTAAACTGAGTGTACTGTCCACTACATTCCCACCAAAATTTAAGCCAAACTTTCTCACTAGCATCTCCAGACATGTATTCCTGACATAAACCTACATAAACATTTATAAAGACTTATTCCAACAGGCTTTAGTTCAAAGACTCGTTTCAAGATGACATCCCAAGTCAAAATGTGGCCCAAAACATAGTTTTTTTTTGTTGACATAAGGCAGTGTTATGACATTTTCTGGGCTGACTTATGTTAGAACCTCAGGACAGCTGACTTTATACTGTAGCTCAATGCACTGTTAAACTGATATAATGGTAATGTGATATGTCAAACCAAAAATCCAAATTAACTTAAATTTATGGTCAGAGAAATATGCACAACTCATTACAGTGTCATGACATTGTGTTATCTATACATAAAAATCTTAATAAATTAAACTTCCTTTATGTGGACAGAGGCAATATGCATAACATTGTTATTAAAGTAACATGATATGTCCATAATAACTCATAAAATATAAAATATGAAATTAATTTCACATACGACCAAGTGATCATGTACGTAACATTATATGTATATGTTACAGTGTCATGATTGTCATTAATTAAGCCTTCATTAAGTTTTCGAAAAAGTTGGTTGAAGTTGTCTTGCAGAAGAGCCTTTTTGTTTATATTCTATTATAAACTGTACAATTGTAACAAGTGTACCTTTCGTTGTTGGGGTTTAGTTTACAGTTGGTTGTGTTGGAAAACAAATATTCAAAAAGTTCTTAAAGCTCTTAGAGTGTGGATAGCAATAGTGGCTCCTGGGTAAAAAAAAAAAAGAAGCATTTCTCACAGAAGAAATTATGTGGACCTGGGCCAATATGGAAAGTTATAATAACTGTAGTTTAGCCACTGTCATAATCTGATTTAAGCTTGTTATAAATAGTAATATAGACAAATTGAGGACATAGTGAGAGATTTTTGTATATGTAAAGTGGACATGTTTGTGCATCTGTGTAAGTTGTGGGAAAATTACTAACACTCCACTGAGACATCTCCGTAAAGAGTAAGAGGCTCCTCCTCCACAGGTGCGAGAGCACTCACTCCATGTTCCCCAAGCATCCCATCCGTTGTCCCTCTCCTCATCAGAGCGTGTGGTCCTTGATGTCTGAAACACACACATGGTTTCATTCCAAAACCCATCCAAAGACATTCCTAACCCTGATTATGCAACAAAAGTTCATTAACACCATATGCCTTCCTTCCAATAAATGAAGTTCAATAACAAAAAAAAAACAAAACAACAAAGATAAAGAATTTTTAAAAATAGAGGGGTGGGGATTTGGGGGTTTCGAGGCAGATAGGATTCACTGGACTGAAATTGGGCCAAGCTCCATTTTGAGAAGTCCAAATGCCTCCAACTGACTGAGACCTCCGAAGTGGCTGCAACATGACCTCACTGTATGCAGCGTTTATAAACTCCATGAGCTTTGTATCTAAAGACAAGATCTTGAGCACCCTAGACACACACAGATTTCCTGTACTGAGCGCACAAAGGAAACTGGACTGTGGGGATGTGTGAGGTCAGAGAGAAGTCTCATAGACACATTTCACTCAGAAGGGGAGAGAGAGAGAAAATAATAGTATGTGTATTTTGAATGTCGCACACCCTTTTGTGCCCCCTCACCCAATTCAGGAAAACAACCTTTACTGAAATTCAGTAAATATAGAATGGCAGTCATTTTAATAAGATACATAATTAAGTCTTTCCGATCTAAACTGTTTCGGACCACGCCTCATTTTTTTGAATCAGAAAATATCCTGGGAAAAACTGGTTGGGCTTTCTACTCTGTGTACCATCTCTATTGCCTGTTTTTGTAGTGATGACTGAAGTTCCTGACAGTGTCTTGCATGTCTGTGAGCCTGACTGGTATACGTGGTGGGCAGCTGTGGCTCAGGTGGTTGAGCAGGTTGTTCACTGATTGTAGGGTTAGTGGTTTAATTCCTGGCCTCACACAAGACACTGAACCCCAAGTTGAGCCCGATGGCAAGCTAGCGTCTTGCATGTCAGCTCTGTTACCATTGGTGTGTGAATGGGTAAATGAGAAACAGTGCAAAGTGCTTTGTGTTAAGGTTAAAATAAGCACTAAATAACTGCAGACCATTTATTGTCACCAAGAGTGAAACAGTAACAAGTACAGTGACAAAGTATTTCCTGATTTCTTTTGTTTTTGTGTACAGCATATCTTATACTAAATAGTTTTAGATCTTCAAACGAAATAGAACATAAAACAAAGGCAACCTGAGTAAACACAAAATATAGTTTTTATTTATGTATTTATTTTTACTGACCAAAAAAAAAGTTATCCAACACCTATCACCCATGTGAAACACTAATTGCCCCTTAAATATAAAATCTGTTTGTGCCACTGAAAACAAATGCTTCTAATATCTGGATATCAGTCTTTCACTTACTTCTCCGATTAGGATTTACTCCTATGCTTTGGATTATTGCTCCATAATCCAGTTGCACTTGAGTTCACAGATTTACAGACTGAAGACCGGACATTCTTCTTTAGGATTTTCTGGTAGAGAGCAGAATTCACATTTCCCTCAATTACTACAAGGTGCCCAGGCCCTGAAACAGCAAAGCATCCCCACACCATCACACCGCCACCACCATGCTTCACCGTAGGAATTGATGTACTTTTTGTGGAATTCTGTGTTTGGTTTATGCCATATTAAACAAGACACCATGTCTGTCAAACAGTTCCACTTTTGACTCATGAGTCAACAGAACATTCTCCCAAAAGGTTTGAGGATCATCAATGTGTGTTTTGGCAAATTTTAGAAGAGCCTTAATGTTGTTCTAGGTTAGCAGTGGTTTTCGCCTCACCACTCTTCCATGGATGCCATTTTTGCCTAGTGTCTTTCTGATAGTGGAGTCATGAACAGTGACTTTTTTAATGCAAGAGAGGCCTGTGGTTCCTTTGATGTTGTCCTTGGGTCTTCTTTGGATTGTTGGATAAGTCATTGCTGTGTTCTTGGAGGAAATTTGGAAGGTTGGCCACTTCTGAGAAGGTTCACTATTTTCACTAAGTTTTTTCTTTTTCATTTGTAGCACTCACTGGAGTTCCTTTGCCTTTGAAATAGCTTTGTAACCCTTCACATGACTGATGTATTTCAATCACCTTCCTCCTCATCAGTTCTGGAATTTCTTTCAATTTTGGCATAGTGTGTTACCTTTTAACCAGCTTCATGCTGTTGAAAAAGTTCATAGATTTGAGTAATTAGTAACTATGTGGGCAAATACATTTTCACACAGGCCATGTTGGTATTAGATAACTTTTTTGTTTCAATGAATAGCACTATCATCCATCCATCCATCTTCTATACCGCTTATCCGTCCTTCAGGGTCACGGGGGAACCTGAACCTGGGAACCCAGAGAGCATGGGAGACAATGCGGGGTACACCCTGGACAGGGTGCCAATCCATCCAGGGTGCATACACATTCACATACCTATTCATACACTACGGACACTTTGGACTGGGGGTGGAAGCCAGAGTATATGGAGAAAATCCCCGGAGCACTGGGGGAGAGCATGCAAACTCCACACACACAGGGCCACAGTGGGAATCATACCCCCAACCCTGGAGGTGTGAGGCGAACGTGCTAACCACTAAGCCACCGTGCGCCCCTTAGCATTATCATTTAAAAAATCATTTTGTGTTTACTCAGGTGGCCTTTGCTTTATATTAGATTTCATTTAAACTTCTGAAACAGTTGAGTATGAGATATACACAAAAACAAAAGAAATCAGGTACTATTTCAAATATCAAATTATTCATAGCACTGTACCCTGGGGGCAGTGTGCTCAGAACCCACTGGTCTGTTATAAAGCACCAGTGCTCTAGCTGAAGAGCAGATATCTGTAATACCATCTGCCACACAAAAGCAGAACTGATTAATAAATTGTGTTTCACATGCTTGACCACCTTTGTGTTCTGGGCTGCTGCGGTGACACCAATCTGGTCCTTGCTGTATCCCACATAGCTCCTTAGATCCACTGTTGCTGTCTTAGAAACCAAATTCCACAGGAATAACATTTCATGCAGACAAGTGCCTGAGGGCAGTCTACTGAATTATGTGTTTTGCTTACATCTCATACAGAAGAATTGACCAAAGACCTGTCCAGGTACCAATCGCAGCTTGTGAAACCTATTTTTACCAACCAAACTTGTCTGCAGTACTAATCCTAGTGTTGATAATACAGACAATTTTGGTTGGTAAAAATAATGTCCTTCTCTGCATTAATTACCCCATTGATTTACTTCACCCTTCTGCAGTGACTATCAGTATGATCTCTTGCATCTCTTGCTGTGGGCATTATTTCCTTAAGGGCCAGTAACAAGTGGGCCACTACACTGATGTTTCAACTTACATTATCCAACATGTCATATGCCTTACAAACCAGCATATCAGTTCTTCTATATTTGGACTGTATGCACCATGTTTTTGTTAATTTGATGTGGGCTCTTGTGCAAAAAAAAAAAAAAAAAAAAAACACATGCCAGAAGTATAAAGGATAAGCAGAACAACCACTCATCTACTATGGCTACAACACGCTTTACATAAGTATAGACATATAAAATTTGCTCCTTGAGATAAGCAATGACTCCAATAAAGATGCTGTCTTCTCTAAGAAAAAATAGTACCATTCTTATATTGTGCATGGAAAATGAGATCTGCCTCTGTTTTGGTCAAACTATGCCAATGCATGCAACTCCCATATGTATGTAGTTTATCTGAATACTGATATGCACAATTATTATAATTGCTCGTTATGCGTGCTTAACTCTGAATATGCCCCATTGTGTGCAAAAATATAGTCCAATGTGTATGATTTGAAGCAGAAAAAGTGAACTGAAAGATTTTTTGGCTTCCTGTGTTTCTCTGATTCTCCTCTGGCTTCGTTCTAAATCTCACCCAGGTCTTGAGGTGCTGTTTCTCCAATCATAGCATACAGTAAATAACATAAAGCTCTATCTATTTTGACAGGGTATGCCTGTTCCTTGACTCCTAATGCCAAACTTTCATTAACATGGTTTAAATATGGTCATTTTGACCAGTTCTGAAGGAGATCCCCACCTAACTGAATGCAAGCTAGGCTTTCCTAAATCCAAATACCATATGGTGGTATTCCATTTACGCAACTGTTCCTTAGAAATGTCTCAAAGGCTCTTTCTTTGTCCTTCATGAGCTAAAGCATGCAGTATATTTAAGGAATCTAAAAAAAAAAGAGATCGTGTACACTCCTGTACACTCAAAAGGGAGGTGAGTGTTTCCTGTAATGCCGTTCTCCAAACACCACCTGATTTGGTTTTAAGAGCCGAAACTGATCCACACAGTCTTGCAACATATTGTTCCTGGACAGTACTTCCACAAGAACTGAACTCCAGATCTCTCCTCTGAGTAAAAAACAATCATTTATTCACTGACATTATTTATAATTCACATAATTCACCTTTCAACAAGTTCTGACACCCCCGCCTAAGAGCTAATGCCCCCCAAATCCACAGCCTTGAACATGAGCTGGGCTTTCCCTGAGTTTATTATCCACTTGAAGTCCCATACATTGTTATTCCATTTACTCATGAAGACATTTCCTTAAAAATGTCCTGAGGGCTCAAAGGAACGTTCTAACTCCATCAAGAGCAGTATATCTAAAAGGAAAAAAAAAAACTTAAAAAAGAGATTTTGAAGCATCCTGAACACACAGGGGGCAGGTGAGTATGTCCTGGACCCAAAAATTCACTAGATGGAGGAAATTTGGCTCCGTGGTACAGTATGAGATCAGCAAGTAATCCTACATTTCCATAGAGGGATAAGGGATGATAAAAAGATTATGGAACGAAAGAAAATCAGTGACAGGACAACATAGTTTTAAATTCTGCTCTCTGTATTGGGACTGTGCTTGAAAATTGATCAATTTAACACCTTTTGTTGAGTTCCATCACTATCTCCAAATTGCTCATTAGACTTTCACTGCATTTACTTATAACACTTTTTATCCAAAGCAACAAATAAGGCAGAATCACAATGCAAGCAATTATAGCTTAAGGGTTTTTCCCAAGAACCCAACTCTAGCTATTGTGGGATTTTCTTGGTGTTACCACTAACTGGCTAATGACCCTAAAACCATGGCCTTGAACATAAGCTTAGCTTTTTCACTGTATTACTTACCAAATCCCATATGTTGTTATTCCATTTACTCAAGTAGACAACTCTCTGCAAATGTCTAAACTTTCCCGTTCGTGAGCCAAACCATACAGCATTTGAAGGATTCTGCTGCAAATTGCAAAAGGCAAACAAAACACAGATATTTCAAATAAAACTCTTAAAACTGATCAGTGCATCTAGATCATGGCACATGAGGGATTTTAATGTGCAGTATTAAGTAGATGAATTAATAATGTCTCAATCTTTAGCCTCAGTTCATTGATCTGTAAACCACTGCCTGTAAACCAACTGTTCTTTATATGACAAAACCCTTCAATCACATCAAGGGCATTTCAAAAGGTTTGCAACTGCTGTATCATTGATAACTATGCTTACATGTACCCATTTTAATTTGTCACTGTAAATTCACCTTGGCAGCATCTCATTTGCATTTGTATCTGGTTTGCTGAATACCATAATATATCTGATTATTGAGAAATTAAGAGATTAAGATACGTTCTGGAATAGAATACAAATAGTACATGCATTTTCTGACCTCCACATTTATTACTGAAGCAGCTGCAGTGAATTCATGGATAAGGCTTCGATATAGTGTGTGTGCTACCCATCACTACACATGTGCTGGCCGTGTGTGTGTCTTGATTCCTAAAGTTGGACAGCCATGTTGGAAATTCAAGAGCTTGTTCTACAGCAGCTCAGAGTAAAGAGTCTATTAGCAGCTGCCAATGAAAACAGAGAGAGAGAGAGAGAGAGAGAGAGAGAGAGAGAGAGAGAGAGAGAGGGATCCTGGATGGGACATTTCCAATCCAATCAGGACACCACACTCATTTACACATTTACACTTGGGGCCAATTTAAACTGGTTAATCCAGCTACTGGCATGTTTTTGGGAGGTGGAAGTAAATTGGAGAACCTGGAGGTGTACTCTGCTTGAACTTCCTGCTATTCTATAATGAGTGAGGTGGAATCAGCATGGGTAACACTGAATGCCTAAACCTAAAATATCTCCATGACCAAACTGCTTTATAGTAAACAATACCAATTTACTCACCTCACCAGCAGAGCTGTAGACAACAACTTTCCTCTACACTCTTTTGAACTCAAGCTTGGTTGTGTTCATAATGTGTGCTGGTAACTGACAGCTAGTTTCATATGGACATTGTGATTTATCTTCATTAATACACAAATATTTTTCATTATGCATTATTCTGCTAATGAATGTATTGCTTCCCTCCATATTAAGCCAATATAGTGGAGGATTTGATAGCCTTGTTTATGAACTCACGTGAATCAGTTGAATGTTTTAAAATCGTATTCTTCATGTTAGTGACTATTTATTTTTTGGATTCAAATCCCAATCCGTCCATCTAACATTGGAGAAAATTAAGACTAGGTACTTAGGCTGTGCTGTTTTGAGATCTCTGATTGCAGTTTAGCTAGGGGGCAGTTCTCACTCAAGGTCAATAGTCATTGCACAATGACATCTACAAGACTAAAATGAGAGAGTGATTGAGTTGTTAGTCATTACATTAGAACGGCCACAATATCAGTAGAGAGAAGTGTAGCATCTAGTCTAAGGCACACTGAAGATGGTTCTGATAGCTCATAGTGCAATAATAATAATAATAATAATAATAATAATAATAATAATAATAATAATAATAATAAGACCAACACTTTATTAAAACACTATGTTGTTGTTTTTTTTTTTCCTTTAATTTGTCTCCTATGTGATGTGAGGATGAAAATCAATGTATTGTCATTATTTGATTACAAGAAAATAAAAATACAAATCAGTATGTAGGAAATAATGAACCTTTAAACCAATAATTGTTAGTTCTTTGGAAAATTATGGTAAAATTAGTCATGAGTCAATCATGGGAGCAGGACTGACCAACATCAAAGAGGAAAAAGAGGAGATCTGACATTTCTAGTTTATCAATGTTTATTTTTAAAGGTTTCTCAAGAGTTTTCAGTAGTTTATAGATTAGGGCTGTTTATGTTTGCAAACCTTGTTGGATAATTGCATTTGGCATGACATTATACAATTTTTTTTTCTTTTTCCATTCTTTTTTTTTTTGAAAAGCACAATCTGTGTGTATTTTCGCATGCTTGTGTAAATGTCTTGGGCTATATAAAACTGGAGAACTAGAACACTCTGCTTGAACAGCTGAGAAGGTTTTTCTGCCTGAAATGTTTCTAAATAAACTTTATGTAATTCATGAGCCTTAACTATAGGTATCCTAAAGGTAAATTTAAAGGAATCCTACTTTAAAAGATGACACTGAAAATAAAAATGGTCTATTCAGTGTTGTTAAAAATGTAATTGCAACACTGTCTGCAGAATTAGAATTTACATATTCAGATATGTGTTCTTCTGATTAGCTCATTAGCCTCAATTTGAAAGCATGCTTACCTCATGGGAATGACTAAGTGTGTGTGTGGATATTTAAATTATTTATGCATACCACTGGATTAGAATAAGCCTTGAAAGCCCAAATTATAAAATTATAACAAAGAACAACCCAATACTCATGTATGCCTTTAATTTGTCAAATGTAATTTCACAAATTTGTGAAATGAAAATTTCAAAGACCTAAGAAACCTTTTCCCAATAGTTCCCCACAGCGCCATAAATATTTTTACTGTTTGCCAGATTATGAAAAACCTGAACATTATGTGATAAGTCATGTTTGAGGAAAAGCAGTCTTATTATAATTATTTCCACGAGACGCCCAACACCACAATGCAATGTGACTAACTTCTAATAATGCAAACACTAATAAAACAGGAGCTGTCTGGCACCTTCACTCCTACTGAACATTTTCTTTAAAGGTGTGAGCCACACAAACCGACTACGTGTGAGGTACAATCCAGTGAACAGGGCAGCCAGAAATGAAATGCCTGAGAGAGAGAGAGAGAGAGAGAGAGAGAGAGAGAGAGAGAGAGAAAGATACAGACTCTGTAGCTATAGAGCTATGACTCACAAAAACCCACAACCCTAAGGAGTACCCATTAAATAACACTCAGGAAAATGTAGTGAAAATCTGGCACACAAAAAAAGAAGCAAGAGAGATGGAGAGAGAAAACGCACTTGAGATATTTTCAACTCATAGGCAGAGTTCACATGAGCACTTTGGCATCCATGAAAAAAATTCAAAATAAAAAACACAACCCACACATAATGATGCATTGTTAGATTGTTGCAGGTCCTGACTGAATAGCTAATCTTATTTGTCTTAATTTATGTATTTGTTTTGAGCTACTTTCTTTGAAGTCATTAAAATTAAATGACAGACAAAATTAGTAAGCAACATTTTCCCAAACTAAATAGATTTTCATGAATACTCCTGTGAATGATTTATAAATAAATGTGTTTGTATCCAGCTTGATAAACGAGGCTCACAGAGAAAAGAAGAAATTGAAAGTAACAATTTATTAAACATTGTTAAACATTCATATTCCTTGCCATTTGCCAGCAATATATAACTGCAATTGAAGTAAACACTTCATACATTTATGCTATGGTTTGGAAATATTGTATCTAAATACAGTCATGCCTATGAAGCCAAAAGATCTGATATATACAGGGTGCCAACCTATCACAGGGCACAATCACACACCTTTAAACACTATGGACAATTTGGAAATGCAAAACAGCCTACAACAAGTCTTTGGGCTGGAAGAGAAATCCAGAGTACCTGGAGGAAACCTCCAATGCATGGGGAGAAGATGCAAGCTCTGCACACACAGGGTGTTGGCAGGAATCAAACCCCCAACCCTGGAGGTGTGAGGCAAACATCCTAACCTTTGCCACTGTGCCCCTATTCTCTCTAACTCACTCACTCACTCACACACACACACACACACACACACACACACACACACTGGTAGGCTATTTTCATGTGGGGAAAAAAGAGGAGGAACTCAGGATAAACCATGTCAGATCATTATTCACCTTTGTTGCAAAATAGCAGCTAAGAAAACTCAAGTGAAAAACAAACATATTAGAAAAATAAGAAAAAGTTGCAATACCCTGGTTGTAAAAATGTGCACACCCGTTAACTAATACTTTATTAAAACACTTTTTGCATTTAATACAGCACTCAGTCTTTCTGGCTAAGGGTCTAACAATAAGCACATCCTGATTTACCAATTATATTTCACTCTTCCTTGCAAAAATGCTCCAGATTGAGAGGGGATCTCATGTACATACATCTTATGTACATACCCCTCTTCAAGTATTTCCACGGGTCTATAAATCAATAGGATTTAGATCTGGGCTCTGACTGGGCCATTTCAAAATGTTGATCTTTTTTCCCGAAGCCATTAATACTTGGATTTCTTCTGTGTTGTTTTCATGCTGGAAGGTAAAATTTTTCTTCAGCTGTCTAATAGAGGCCCATTCCCAGCTGAAGAGATGCACTCCCACCATGCTTCACCTTGAGCATGCTGTTCATTGGATGATAAGCTGTCTTGTTTTTGGCCAAAAATGACTTTAGATTTATTTATTATACCCAAAAAATTCTATCTTGCTCTCATCAGACCATAAAACATTTTGCCACATGGTTTGAGATGATTTAGGCAGGCTTGGGTGGTGGTTGTATTTGTGAGACTGGGGGTCCGTCTAGCCACCCCACTCCATAGCCAAGACAGAATACAAGAGATTTAATGTTCCAGTAAGTGTCTTCGCTGCTTCCCTGATGAGTTTTTGTCTTGTCCTTTTGTCCATTTTGGATTGACATTCTGTTCTTGGATGTATCACTGTAATGCCCCATTTTCTCCATGTTTTGATGATTGCCTTCACTGTGTTCCTTGGTTCATCAAACTTTTTTTGGAAAATCTTTTGTACCCCTCTCCTGATCAATACATTTTGACAGTGAGCACACATTTTGTAAGCTCTTTGCAACCAGATAAATCTAAGTGTGGTTGTTTTTTCTGATTCTATTTATTTTTCAGTTGATTTTTTTCGGTTGCTATATCACATATGTGGAAAATGATCTGACATAATTTATCGTGGTTTCATTTTTTCTTTTTCTTTTTGTTACATCACAATAAACTGTCATTTTAACAGGTGTGTAGATGTTTTTTTTTTCCACTGTAGATTTTTACATAATAACACACAACAGACAGACACGACAGTAGCCAGTTATAACATGGACACCCACAAAGTCGCAAACACATTCAGTGGCTATCCCAGGTGTGTGTGTGTGTGTGTGTGTGTGTGTGTGTGTGTGTGTGTGTGCGCGCGCGCGTGTGTGTGTGTGTGTGTGTCTCCAGTAGGAGTTGACCTTCGCTCGCTCTCCCACAGACCACCAGCGGAAGTCCATCATCAATCACATCTCCTCCAGAAACAGATGTGTGTGTGTGTGTGTGTGTGTGTGTGTGTGCGCGTGGGTGGTAGAAAGATCAACAGGTCCATGAGAGTTGACAAAATGTGGACCTAAAACTTCAGGGAATTAACTAAAAACTCTAACATCTGGATTAGCGAGAGGAGAAAAGAAGAGAAGAGAAGAGAAGAGAAGAGAAGAGAAGAGAAGAGAAGAGAAGAGAAGAGAAGAGAAGAGGTGTGAAAGGAAAGGAGAAGAAATGAGAGATAATGAAAGACAGAAGAAGAAAGGAAAGCGGTACAAATAAAACAATACATATTTTTCTGAATGAACTAAGCCATTGTGCATCTATCTGTTAATTTACGGTGTTACACACCCCTTCACTGTGTGTCAAATAATGCACTACTTACTTATAGTATGTATTTGCAGTGAGGATTTAATACTCAGATGTCAGTGTTTAGATCGTGGATTTCTGTATTCAGATCTCAAACATAATTGCAGATTTGTGTGCTATTCAGAAGTTGTGTGAGAGTTAAGCATGCAGTGTTGAGCTTGATGTAGTCTGAAAGTTTGATGTAGCCACAACATGTCAGGCTGAAATTGATGTAAATACATTCAAAAAAATGTGCCATTTCAAGGCAATATTAAACACATAAATATGACACTATTATCGAAATAGTACTAATCTTTCAAAGTCCATGAATAGGTTTTATTTTCCACAAAGAGGACAACAGAGGAGACAGGAGGAGCAACTGAATTCTCAGTCAGATTATCATTCAAAGAGTAGGCCTGTTTTCTTTACTGGAAAGATCACTGAATTAACAAAACCTTTGGCAGTAATTTAGCAATTTGAAGAATCAAAATAGCGAATTAAAAGTGTGATAAAACAGTTTATAATGCACACACGTTACAATATCATTACCTAAATTTAGTGCCTAGTAATTCCAGTAAGTTATAAGCACCCAATAAAAAAATGTAATGCTTTGAGAAAGAGGGAAAAAATACTATTTCATTCTTCAGTGTGCTTTTTTTTGTATACTTTTGTATATGCTATTGAGAAACACTCAGACTATTTTAATTAAGACAAATCTCATAGGTGTGAAATGCATGTAGGTTTTATTTTGCATAATCTGAATAGAGACCGCAAAAAATCAATTTAAGCAGCTGCATAAACCTGTATATGAACCATTACATAACAGTTAGTTGGTCCACTAATTTGATTGGTCGAGTAGAGTTCAAGGATTGTCTATATTACCTATAACCGCACTGGGACATTTCACTGTGCCCATTACTCCACTTGTCTGTGTTCACCATGTAAAATTCCCACTTCGAAGCAGTTACTACAGTAGTGCACAGTAGCAACATTATCAGCGGACATGGGAAACAATACTTATCAGAAATACTTTTGACTTAAAATATGAAAGCTAGTCAGCTGATGATAAAAAGGAAGACAGGAAACCAACTTTACTGGAAGCACCTTTAACGGGAATGAACAAATCAATGTGAGCTTGTTATTGAGCTGGATGACGTGTTATAAAGTGATTGTAATTTCCTCAGGACATTTCTGCAAGCGGAGCAAAATGGCCATATTTATGGCCTTTTATGTACACTTCTTCACAAGGGCGTAACTATGTTACATTGGGGGGGGGGG
>JAFFST010046469.1:122024-148029 GCA_022414735.1 Noturus placidus | reverse complement strand
AAGCTCCCACAGCATGGTGTGGGATACATCACCTAAATACATCACCGACTGAGCTGCTAAAATACATCGCCGGACCTGCATTGAGCATGGGCGAAACAGGTGTACAATTGGAGGGGGGACACACCGATTTTCCTTAACAAAGGTGAATATATTAAAAAAGAATAGACAAATGAATAGATAAATAAAATAAATAGAATAGATGAAGAAAGGACAGATCCGTTGGTAGGGAAAATTAAAGCGGAACATATAGGAAATATTTTCTCCTGTATATTGGAGGGGACAGATTAGTATTTGCTCAACATTGGGGGGATACGACCTCCCCAAAGAGTGTGTGGTTAAGCCCATGCTTCTTCATTTCTTGATTCTCTGTCCCACTTTCTCCTTGTGATTTTTTGTCTTTTTTTCTTACAAGGTCTCATCTGGCTGTGTATAAATACCGATTTTCATTGTCAGTTTCAATCTGGCAGCATTTCTGAGCCGTATGCCGCTAAATATATTTATTAGTTCTTGTCCATGTTTTCACTGGTTTGATCTGTGCCTGCTTTCTAAATGATGATTATGAGTCCTCTGTTTATCTATTTGAAAACCTGCCACAAAATTTGACCGCAATTTAAGGACAACCCCAGGTGATGCTGATAAATTCTGAGGTTTTATTTACTGTACAGAGTAAATTGTAGGAAATATAAGAATCACTGTTGTTTGGTCTTTATATACTGTACACGTTCCATTTTAAATCCTACATGCTTTTGCAATTTATTTTATCTTAAAAAAAAGTACCATTTCCATGTACTTGAATTGTATGCAACAGCCTGCTGCTTCTTTTCATGCTCGTTTTCATCAACCCTTCCTTGTTACATCAGCTTAAGAAGTGATTTCTCTAACAACCTGCGACAAACTCAGACAAGCTTGATTAAGGCAGCAGCTTAGGGATCAAGGCTCGTCTGGTCAGGTCATGTGAGGTTCACATTTGTCTGAGTACAATTATCCCGCTGTCCCGCTGCCAAAATATAGCCAAATGTTTCAAAGTGTCATAACTCACATAACACTTCATCACTTAGTGTAAACGTTGTGGCCCGTCCAATCCAAATGCATGGAGAGGTTGATAAAGTAGCCCAGGTGATGACAACTGTCACAAGTGAACAGCCTTCAGCAATTAGCATTTACTACACACCATCTTTACAAACATTTTTCAATTGCTCCCAATTGCCAAGAACTCTGTACTTATGATCAATCACATATTGTTTTCTTAAAAATCTGGATTCTAAATAAGAGGTTACACACATGTAAAATCACTTTTTCATCCATTACTATCGGAAAAGCCAAATAACTTTCAAAATAAGATGGTTGTTGACTTGTTAATATTAAAAAAAAATAAATAAATAAAAGCAGTTTAAAAATACTATTTAGCACATTTAGGGTAATAACAAAAAGTGTAAAAAGTTGAAGATGTCTAAAGAGTTTAAAATTGGCCAGAAGTTGCAAATATTAACAACAATTAGCACCATGTGGTGGTCAGATGAAACCAAAACTGGTAACAAAATGCTTGATAACAAAAGTAGGCTGTGCCTGAATGCTATACCTGCAAAACATTCACCTGAATGCAATAAGGTTAAACATCTTTTTTTGTTTGCAGTAAAAGTAGACAGGTATCTTCAAGGGGTGTAAACCTCAGGCTTGATAGATGATCCAATGATTCTAATTCTTAAGGCAACAATTCGATATTTGACAATACTGCTACTCTAATCCAATTCGATTTAGTAGTCTCAGCATGAGATGTGACCACCTTGGCTCAGAATGTGGGGTAGGCCTGCTATAAATTCCTAAATTATGATATAGACCAGGACTTTTATGGTCAAATCACCTTGCTAGCATATTTCCACACAAGTTAAAAATATACATTATTTTTACACAACAGTTGCATGTCCTTTTTCAATAATAGATTTCTAATCAATTATAATTAACTATAATGGCCTTGATATTATTGTTCAAATCAATGTATGATGTTGACTAGAACCCAATTTCTAGGTTTAATTTTAGCCCATCTTTGTGTATATTGATAGCAAATCTGCTGTTGCTAACAGTAACACATCTTGTGCCTTGACCCTAGTTATGTGACTACACTAGAAAAGAACTACGCCTTTACATCTTCTTGCCTCTGAGCCCAGAAGAGTTGAACAATTGAAATAGCTCTTTTTATCGGTTTGTTTGTGGATTGTATAGTTATTTCCTCTCTATTGCATCATTAAACTTAATTAAGCTTAATATTGCATCATTAAGCTTAGCCAAGCATAATCATGGAAAATACTTTTGGACCATTTCCTTTCCACAATAGGGTAAACTCTGAAAATTTGCCTTTGCAGATTGGCGGTAGGCTCCGGCATCACATCCAGGACATACAGTAGATTTGTTCTAGTAGGGTGGGTTTGTGTTGTGTTCAGATTTGAAGCAGCCTTCAACAAAACATTTTCACCACATTCAAACACCTTACACTGCACTGGCAACTACTAAGCCCAACATTCTATAATTTCTTTGGGTGAACGGAAAAGCGGGACCAAATTATGCTTTGATACCTGACCTTATCTTGTACTGATGGAAAAGAGCAATATAACAAACCGATGACAGACTTTTTAACTTATATGAAACACTGATGATGGTGAGTGACATTAATATAAAATGTTTAGTGCTGAGCATAGAATAATTCTCCACAAATACTGGGATGTCGTCGTTTTATTTTTATTTTTTGTTTGTTTTTTTAGGACAGATGCATATAACTCATCCTATACTATGATTTAAAAAAAACTATGATTTTTATTAATCCTAATGGTATGTGAAGGCTGTTGCACTGAGATTTGTTCATTTTACATACACACACTGTAAACATGAGAGAGCGAGAGAGAGAGAGAGAGAGAGAGAGAGAGAGAGAGACCGAGAAAGAGAGAGACAGAGAGAGAGAGAGAGAGAGAGAAAGAGAGAGGGAGAGAGAGAGAGAGTATGAGGAAACATAATGAGATGGATAAAGCTAGAGCAGGAGTGTGTAAACTAACAAATAGGAATTGGTCCTGATATTAGGACTTAGGCAGTTTTATAAACATTGAAATATAAAAGCCGCAACCAGCTGCATTTCTCGTCATGTAAATAAAAAAAGTATACTTCATAGGAAGGAATTCAGAGCTCTTTTTCATGTTTGATTCTACTGCTGGTTGTAAATTGGTCTTTTCTATAAAGTTTACTGCTAATAATAATAACAGCAACAATAATAATAATAATCATAATGTTGTCCAGTCACCACTGAAATGCCAAACACTGCATACAAAAGCTCTTAATGGCTCTTTGATTATAAATCCTTAAAATTTTATTATCTGTTTTAATCGTTTAGCCACCTGCATTGCACACTGGGATAATCATACGGCAGTTTGAACTTCCCAATTGAACACTCTGCAAATGAGGTGAGCGGGAGTAACAAGCATCGTTTGACAGCTTTATTATTTGGATCAGCAATAACAATGAGCAAGTTAATTAATTAGCACTTGTGGCTCACATGAGAAACCTCCTGGTGCACGCACAAATAAATTTAAGTTAATTTGGTAGAAATGAACACAAATTATTCTCTGAAATGCTTTTAGGGCCAACATACATCCTCTTTTAACCAGACATGTCCTCTTTTTTTGGACCTTAAAAAAAAAACTGGTAAAATTTTCTCAATTTTAGAAAATTTAGAGCCCGGACTCGAATGCAATTATGAACAAACTCGGATGTGTCAAGCACTCGGGTATTGTACTCGAATCCGAACTCGAACGGACTCGGTAATTGAAAAGACATCCCCACCACTCCCCCATCCCCACCACCAATAAAAGGTGTCCTCTTTTTGAAAAAAAAAAAAACAGAATATGGTCACCCTAGCTTTTGTGAAGTAGTGTTACCCGCATCAGGGACACAGAGCATTTAATTATTTATTTATTTATTTATTATTATTTTAATATTTTTTTATTTAAATATTTTATTATTATATTATATATTATATTAGAATATATTTAAAAATATTATTATTTTATTAAAACAAATCCAAACATCTAAGCTAAAAAAAAAATATTTTAGACCATATTGCTTTTCTCTTGGCTTTATTTACATATATGATCTTGAAGTAATACAAAAGTAAACCGATTACATTACGTTCATATTGTGATACTTGGATTACATTACCGATTTTTTTTTTTTTTATGAAGTAACTGTAACGGAATGCATTTTTAAAGTAACCCTCCCAACCCTGGATAAGAACATAATGTGGCTATCATTTCTTCTAATACTCTTGGGGCACAAGGCAGGAGACACCCTGGACAGGGTGCCAAACCATCACAATCGGATATACGTTCATATACCCATTCACACACTATGGACAATTTTGTGATGCCAATCAGCCTAAAACACATGCCCCAGAACTGGGGGATGAAATGAGTGTTCCCAGATGAAACCCCCAAAGCAAGGTGAGAACATGCGAACTCCACACACACAGGGTGGAGGCGGGTTTCAAATGCCCAATCCTAGAGGTGCGAGACAAACATGCAAACCACTAAGCCACCTTGTCCCCTACAGCATTTTTTACTTAATAAAAAGAAAATAAAAAAATCAAGATAATTTTAATGAACAATCATTCTTTGTGTTACCTCCTTTCCAATAATACAATCAAGGGTAATCATTGCATACTCGCATGATCAATCAAATGTGCTCACTCATCATGGATATTGTGGAGAAAAAAAGGCAGCTGACTTTGTTGTAATTTTTTTTAATAGTACGCAGAAGTGATGGGATAAAACAAGATGCTAAAAAAGCAAGAAAGACATAATTTCTGTTACTGATACTTGTTGGCCCATTGGTCACAAGATTCAACCATGTTTTTGAATTTCTAAAGGACACAGAACTGCCACAGACAAGCAGAGACCAACTTACACTTCTGCATTGTGGAGTAATTCGTATAATTACATACAGATTACATAAGCTACAAGTTTTTTCTTTGATATTGGTATTTGTGTTTTTCAACTCATGTTATGTTGTTTAAAGTGCATAATTTGCTTACTTTAGTAAGACCGAGCTGAGCAAAATTTGCTGAGAAGTTAAGCACATACTGTAAAGCTTAATTGGAAACAGGCTGTTGATTTCAGTCCTCTTACGGCATCACTATAATATTATAGCTAGAATCCTTCATTGTACAGTGGTCAACATACTTACACTATTTCTCTATGATTGCATTCAACACTACTGTATTATTTGCAGTGCTGAGATTAATGTTGTGTATATATGTTCTGGGACCTTTTCCTTTCTCGTCCACTTGCAGGATCAACTCTCGCTTGGTATTTCAGCACCTCATGTTTTACAATTTAAGCACTGGTCATATTAAAACAATAGACAAATTAACAATTGTGTTTTGGTGATTGGGGATCTCAGTCTAGAGGTGTTAGAATTGGGTTTTATTGATACATGTTTACATGTGAATCAGCAACAAAAATTAGCAATACACATTAGCTAAGAGGCTGCTTGTAATATGTGCAATTATTATTATTTTTTTTATATATACATTTAGTATCTTTAGGAATTTCTTTATTCTGGTCAGTGTCACCACATGCTTAGTCACATCAAAGTTACTTGTTTTCTTTTTTCTTTCCAGATTTTGTACCTACTAATTAATAGGTGTTTGCATTTAAGGCCGAGGCTGAAAGTGCAACGATAAAATGTTAGAGGCCTGTAAGCCTGAACTAGGTGGCATTTTTACACTTCGGTTAGGCTGCAATTGAAGTTTAATAGTGCAAGTTCCTGCTGGCCTTCACTGTTACCTTTTGAATGAAAGCAATTTTCTGCTATTCTAAACTCGTCTCTGGGGAAAAAAAAATCAGTCTTCTGGTCAGAGTTATTTGAATAGTCACACTGTAATACTGGGAAAAGAAATGGAAGAGATTAAGGACACACTCAAGTGACAGATGACGATTTTCATAACTCTGAGAGATATGAAAGATACAGTACCTTTTCCATTTCTTCTACTTACAGAGAAATTGTTTATACATGAAAAAATTGAAAAGTGAAAAATAAAAAAACAGAATGTCCTCATTCAATGTACAATGGTGAGCACGCTAACTAAGATGACTTGATTTGTCTCATCAACTTTTTTTTTTTAAGTGGATAACAGCTCATTCCTAAATGACAGAATGTTTTTTTTTTTTAATTCATTTATAAATGCAAGCATGCATATCAGCACTAAGAAAAAAAAAAAAACATAGGCTGTGTTAGTATCAACTGCAATCGATTGAGTACCTACTGCTCGGCTGTCATCACAGTATGTACTGATCAGCATAAATAAATGTGTAGCATGAATACAATTCGAACATACCACATCTTCCATGTTGGCGTTGTCATGTGTTCTCCAGCTTAAAAAGAACTGACAGACTGCGTTCTGACATTTTTTTATTCTGACAGCTCTTCCACACCATTTCCGTGTGCAATGGTTCCATGCTGCAAAATCTCAGCGGAAGCTGTAGGTCACCTAGGTATCTCCCTCCTGCTGTTTTATGAATACTGAGAATTCAAACTTACTACTTATTTGGTATACTGTTTTTTGCTTACTGTGTAGTAGGGTAGTAGGGATGCAGCCGTAGAATCAGTATATAGTGTATCCCATCACTGGTATCACCTTTCACATATTTTTCACAAAATTAACTATTTTTAAACTTTACAGCTGGCCCTTAAATGGTTACTCTGTGCTCCAGTCTGTCAGATTTTCCTTTTTATTCAGACTTACACTGGGTAATCACATATAAAGACTTGGATATATAAGCACTGTATAATATAAGCACTGTTTTAGCCAGTGAACCATTCATTCTTCAAACTCAGTGACATGGGGAGAATGAAGAGCTACTGATGCTCCCAGCTGTTATTGTCATTTAATTACCCAGAGAAGCTCTCAGCAGCTGGTGACTTGTGCTTAAAGTCAATATCAATTTTGTTTAAACAAGAGCACAAAGCAATGGTTATTCTATAAAAGACTGTCTGCGCAGATGAAATTGCTTTTTTCAGTCAGATTCTGTGTATGGTGGTATAAATCAATACAAATTCTACTCCAAAACTGATTTGGACAGTCTTTATAATAAGTATTTAGGCTGATGTTTTGTATTGAAGTATATCCAAGTATATCAATGAATGTCCATTATTGTAGCAGCCTGGACTGACAGTGAAAAATGAAAACTATTTAATGCCCCCCTTTACCCAAATTTTCGTGGGGTTAGTGGTTAGCGAGTTTGCCTCACATCTACAGGGTTGAGGGTTCAGAGTTTGAATGTTCTTCCCATGCTTTCGGGGTTTCCTCAGGGTACTCCGGTTTCTTCCTTCAGTCCAAAGACTTGCATTATAGGCTGACTGGCATGTGCAAACAGTGTCTGTAGTGTATGAATGGGTGTGAGAATGTGCGTGTGATTGTGCGCTTCAATGGATTGTGCTTTTTTTCTTTTAATGTGTTTGTTTACTAGAAAAAACTAAGGTCTTTTTTACTCCCCCAAGATGAAATTTGGCAGGAACCCTAATTTTCTCACATGAGCATAAGCACAGTAACCATCATTAATTCTAAAGATCCAAACATTTGTTCAGATCTTGGCTCACATACAGGCCCTCTGCAAAAGAGCTTAGCAATACTAATTCCCTCACTGCTAATTAATAGAGTGTGAAAACAGAAAACTCTGAATATGGTTGCTGTGAATTATTTGGTGTGAAAATGAACTGGGTTTCCATTAATCTAAACTATGGTTTCTTCGAAGGAACGCTGTCTTGGTTCAGAATGAGATTCATTTTGCCAGATGTTGCTAATAACTCTGTATGCTAAGTTTCAGGACAGTTAGCATACATACTCCGAAAAAAAAGATAATTAAATTAAAGGGCGGCTGTGGCTCAGTCGGTAGAGCGGGTTGTCCACTAATCATAGGGTTGGTGGTTCAAATCCCGGCCCGGGTGATCCCATGCCGAAGTGTCCTTGGGCAAGACACTGAACCCTAAGTTGCCCCCGATGGCAAGCTAGCACCTTGCATGGCAGCTCAGCTACCATCGGTGTGTGAGTGTGCTCTCATTTGTAAGTCGCTTTGGATAAAAGTGTCTGCTAAATGAATAAATGTAAATGTAAATTGACTTAATTCAAATGCATATGCCAGTTCCACATGATCGTACTTTGTTTTTGTAAAACCAACATGATTTGATAATATATTTTCAAAGCCCTGAATAAAATCTGGGCGGCTGTGGCTCAGTTAGTAGAGCGGGTTGTCCACTAATCTACTAATCATAGGGTTGGCGGTTCGATTCCCGGCCCGGGTGACTCCACATGCCGAAGTGTCCTTGGGAAAGCCACTGAACCCTAAGTTGCCCCCGATGGCAAGTTAGCGCCTTGCAGGGCAGCTCTGCTACCATTGGTGTGTGTGTGTGTGTGTGTGTGTGTGTGTGTGAGTGTGTGTGTGAGTGTGTGTGTGAGTGTGTGTGTGAATGGGTGTGTGAATGGGTGAATGAGACACAGTGTAAAGCACTTTGGATAAAAGCGCTATATAAGTGCGCCATTTACACCATTTACAAAATCAAACTCCACCATTTCACCTGAACTGAGGAATGAACCCAAGTCACTGGTGTTCTAAAACAGCCACATTACCACAGCACTATTCTACCACACGTTTTATATTTCATGTTAATGTAATACTATAGTCATAGTTCACATCAAGTGCCAACATCTTTGAAAGTTTTCATAATGTAATTGATCACGCTCACTCTACATAGTAATTCAATCTAGTAATTAGAAACTTGTTTAAATTAAGTTTAGTATAAGCAGTGAAATTACGTTTTGATGAGAAACAATATTTTTATGTAAACTATATGTAATCTGACCGACCACATATTCCTTTTTTTCCAGTGTATGCATCTAAATTTATAACAGTATTGGACCAGTATTTTTGTATGTAAATTGTTCCTAGCAGTAGTAGTATTACACAACTGCTATTATTGCTTGGGTACTGAATAGCATTTTCAAGTCAAGGTTACAGTTAATGACTTGTTGAATAAAACTGCTTTTGAGTCTGTTCTTGCTGAAATGGCCATGTGTGGGTGATTTCCTGTGATTGCATCCCAATTCATAAGCGAGGGGAACAGGTCAGCTGTGCAAATCATAGTGCTTGGCATCAATCCAAACTACAGTGTGGAGAATTCAATTAAAACAAAGAAACTACTTTCCATTGTCTCATGGTGTTCTGATAATAGCCACCATCCAGGGAATAAGCGTAATCAATTAGTTGCAGTGAACATTAATAGGATATGATTTTATATTACACACCCCTGTTGACAGTGTGGTTAGTCCTGTGATAAAGGTGATTCTTGTCTAACATGTAGGCTAATGAACTGATTATACACTGCATAGCATTATAATGAGTACATAATTCTTTCCCACACATTCATGGTCTGCTGTGAATGAGTGACACATATTGATCAATTAACAGTTAATAAGGAGCACATTTAATTAACTACTGTAAGTAACGTACCTAACAGAAAGTTACCCCATGGTGTAACTGTTACATTTTAAATACTATTTAATCACAGCATTAAAATTGAACATTGAACACATCAGACCAAAAAAAAAAGAGACTTTTTTCTCCAAACTATGGGAAAATCAAAGCAAAAGCTGTTTTATTTTGCAGTGTGCACTCTTTTTCTCCATTTTGTGTTAAAATTGAGTGAAACTACTGTTGTCAGCTTGGCCAGTCTGCCTCTTTTCCAATAATTACTGGTAGATATAATACTTTCAATTATCACATGTCACTCATGGTTGAGTTCAGCTGGGCTACAGGATAATTCTGTATATAGCTAGGAGGGTCACATTTTATCCCCTACTGAATTTTCCCTATGGACTGAACATATTATCCTATAACCCTGTGCTTTTCCAGCAACAGTTCCTTGCCAAAATAACAGGCCAGACAGCAGGGATGAACAGAAATGTGGCATCAGCTAGCTTTCCAGCCTTAGTGCTATTTACTGACTGTAAATTCAAATGTTGACCTCATTTCCTGAACAATTTGAAATCCTGATGTCACTTACACTGTTTTATTGTTTCAACAAAATGAATGAATGAATGAATGAATGAAAGGACCTTTGATGGATGTCACTTGGACTGGTTTATCATATGGGTAAGTAAATAAATAAATACATAGTAGAGGAGCAGATTTAATAAAGGACAAATTGAAAAAGAAAGAAGATGCAATGCTGTAATAAATAATTACAAGTTATTGAAAGACGTTTAAAAACCCTTCTCATGTTTGGTCATCCCCCTGATGACACGTGTGTGTACTCACAGGGAAGTAAGAAAGTAAGTGAGACAGCAATTAAATCACTCTTTTTTGTGCTCAGATTTACCCACACTAGTAATTTAAAACTATATTTCCAAAATTTTACTTTCAGGTTAAATGACCTGAGTGTCATCTCTATAATATGAAAGTGGATTTCAAAATGACTTTTCATGTTCTATACAGAAACTGAGTCAAAATGCATACATTAATCAGCCATAAAAATAAAACCACTTTCCTAATATAGCTGCCAAAAAAGTTCTGACCCACTGAGGCATGGACCTCTGAAGGTCTGCTGTGGTATCTGGCACCAAGATGTTAGTAGTAGATCCTTTAAGTCCTGTAAGTACACCTTTCTATCATAGCCAGCATTTTCAGCAATTCAGCAACAGTAGCTCTTCTGTGGGATCGGATCAGGTGGAGGAGCCCTTGCTCTCCACACGCATTAATGAACATTTGGGAACCCGTGACCCAGTCACCTGTTTACCATTTGTCCTTACTCTGTCCTTTTGGTATGTCCTGCATACCAGGAAAACCCTACAAGACTTTTCACTTGCTGCCTAACAGATCCCACTCCTTGACAAGTGCAACTGTAATGGGAAAATCAATGTTATTCATGTAGCCTGTCAGTGGTTTCAGTGTGGCTTCATTAATGCATGTGGAGAGCTCCTCCATCTGATCCGATCCCACAGAAGAGCTACTGTAGCAAAAATTGCTGAAATTGACCCATGCCTCAATGGGTCAGAACTCTTGGTGCTGTGTGGTGTGCTCATGGAGGGGTAATACCTCCAATGGGTGTAGCAGTCGTACTCCTGCTAGGGTAGCTAGTCCACCTTTGGTCCCCACATGGCGCTCAGCTCTCACCTGTGGCTCCAAGAAGCTGTAGCATGCGCAGCGGCCACACTACGGGCAACGGCTTCGACTGGCCGGCTAAACCAGGTTGAGGGTAACTGATGGCTCTCAAACCGTCGATGAGTTTAGGGCTTGTCACCAATAGCATGTAAAGACTGGGTCCGGTGGACTGCGCGGAGGAACCATCAGCTGGTCAACGGGCAGGAAGACGAACCCAGCAAAGCGATGTGGAAGGCTAAGAGCACGTCTAGACACATCAGACACCTTGGTCATCAACTGCATCCAGTCTCCATTTCAGCCGTCTAGACTATGTCTCACCACTGGACTAAGTGGGGTCTGGACGAGAGAGTGAGGCTGACGTAGTGCAACTCTCCCTCACTTTAATCCAATTCACGCGCAAGTCATTTATGTCATCACCCGTACTCAAGTCCTGCGGCGATGGGCGAGTTGCGTCGCGGCAGGTGTGTATGCACTGGCACTGGTAGTAGCAGACCTGCATGCAGGTGGCTCAGGCCATAGGGTCGTCTTTCATTGACCTGAAGCAGAAATGGATTTCGGCAGCCGTCTGAGCGATTAAGCATACCTCTTTAGGATAGCGCTGCTTACCTCAGTAGTCTGAGGAAGGGGCTAGAAAAGGTGCCCTAAAAATAGCCTGCTTCAACTACCCCGACCAGCTTACCACAGCTGGAAGGAATCCCATTGTCGCAGTCGAAAAAAAAAAAAGAAAACCCAAAAGGTTTCCCTAACTTTTGGTGCGTGTAATATACGCTCATTATTGGATCGTGCAGAGACTGACAGACCAGAGAGAACAACAACCCTGATTGCAAGAGAGCTTGCTCGCTACAATATAGAGATAGCAGCCCTGAGTGAAACCCGCTTGGTCGACGAGGGCCATTTGACTGAAGTTGGTGCTGCCTACTCCTTTTTTTGGAGTGGACGGGGCAGCGATGAACATCGGGAATCTGGAGTTGGGTTCGCTATCAAGATGAGTCTGGTGAATAAGCTATCCAGCTTACCAAAGGGAAGTAATGACAGGCTAATAATGCTGAAGCTACCTTTACCTAGAGGAAAGCAAGCCACACTTATTAGTGTCTATGCACCAACCATGACCAACTCGGAGGAAGTCAAAGACAAGTTCTACGAGGAGCTGGAAACTCTGATTGCTTCAGTACCAAAGTCAGAAAAACTGATCATTCTTGGTGATTTAAATTCCTGATTGGGCATGGACCATATCGCGTGGGAGGGAGTTATTGGTAGACATGACATTGGCAAATGTAAGAGTAATGGACATCGGCTCTTGAGGATGTGTGCAACATATTATCTTTAGATCACCAATACAGTCTTCCGTCTGCACAACTGGAACAAAACAACCTGGATACACTCACGGTCTAAGCATTGGCATTTGATCGACTACATCTTAGTCCGTAGGAGCAACAGGCAGGATGTCCATGTGACCACAGCGATGTGTAGTGCTGATTGCTGGACAGACCACAGGCTATTGATATCTAAGATGAATCTTAGAATTCAACCTCCCAGATGCCCACAGGGAATTAGGGTCCCAAAACGCCTCAACGTCTCCAGGCTGAAAGACTGCAACGTAGAGCAAGCTTTTTCGGATGCTCTGACAAGCAAGTTAGAAACCAAATATTCTTACACCAATGACATAGAGCAATGTTGGGCTGCCTTTAAACAGCTCGTGTATGCTACTGCATCTGAAACAATTGGCGTCACTGCGCGAAAACACCAAGACTGGTTTGATGAGAACTGGGAAGAAATACAGGCCATGCTAGAGGTCAAGAACCATCTCCAGCGTGTGGTCAGCACCGACCCCAAGTCCGTAGCCAAGAAAGATGCCTTCAGCAGAGCCCGCCAAGTGGTACAGAGAAAACTTCGCCTGATGCCGGACACATGGCTGTGCCAAAAGACTGATGATATTCAGTCTGCTGCCGACAGACACGACATAAAACATTTCTACAGTGCTCTTTCGTGATGTTTATGGCCCAGTAACGACAGGCATTGCCCCACTCTCGAGCTCTGATGGCAGCACTCTCATAACCGAGAAGGAGATGATACTAAAGCGCTGGGCTGAACACTTTGTCGGTGTCCTAAACATACCCTCTTCTATCAATGATGAAGCTATCAACAGCCTACCCCAGGTGGAGATCAACGAGAGATTGGCTGACCTTCCATCAATGCTGGAAATTCACAAGGCCATTAAGCTCCTGTCTAGTGGGAAAGCTCCTGGAGCAGACTCCATTCCAGCAGAAATCTACAAGTGTGGTGGGTCTATGTTAGTGGAAAAACTAACAGAGATGTTTTGTGGGATGTGGAACCAGAAACGTATACCTCAGGACTTCAAAGATGCATCCATCTTCCACATTTACAAACGCAAAGGAAATCACCAATCCTGCAAAAACCATAGAGGAATCTCTCTACTATGTGTCGCAGGAAAGGTCCTTGCCAGGATTCTGCTGAATAGACTGACAGAGCACCTTGATCAAGGCCTACTGCCAGAAAGTCAGTGTGGTTTCAGAGAGAAGAGAAGCACTATTGACATGATCTTTGCTGCCAGGCAGATGCAAGAAAAGTGTCAGGAACAAAATGTCCAGCTATACATCACCTTCGTAGACCTGACAAAGGCGTCGATACAGTCAGCCGGGAAGGCCTTTGGAAAATCATGGCCAAATTTAGTTGTCCGGACGTATTCATTGAAATGGTGAAACAATTTCATGATGGTATGCTTGCTAGAGTCCAGGACCAGGGTAACTATTCCGTACCCTTTGACATTACAAATGGTGTGAAACAAGCATGCATCTTAGCCCCCACCCTTTTCAGTCTCCTGTTTTCTGCCATGCTTATGGACGCTTTCAAGGACAGTGATGTGGGAGTTGGTTTCCGATACCGTCTGGATGGGAAGTTGTTTAACCTGCGGAGGCTTCAAGCCAAGAGCAAAGTCCAAGTTGAATACATTCGGGACTTTTTGTTTGCAGATGACTGTGCCCTTAACTCCAGCACAGTGGCAGGCATGCAATATAGCTTGGACCTCTTTTCCACAGCTTGCACCAACTTTGGATTAACAAGACCGAGGTTCTGCATCAGCCAGCTCCGGGTAAAGACTATCTGGAACTTTACATCACTGTCAGAGGCCAAAAGCTCAAAAAACGTGGACAGATTCACATACCTTGGAAGCACCCTATCACAAGCAATCCACATAGATGATGAAGTCAACTCCAGGATTGCCAAAGTCAGTGTAGCATTTGGCAGACTTTGCTCAAATGTCTGGGATAGGAGAGGCATAAAGCTTGCTACCAAACTCAAAGTCTACTCAGCAGTGGTTCTACCCACCCTCCTCTATGCTTGTGAGACATGGACTGTGTTCAGCCGCCATGTTAAAAAAATCAACCACTTTCGCTTGAGCTCCCTGAGAAAATTGTTGAAGATCAGATGGCAGGACAAGGTACCGAACACAGTGGTGCTCACTCAGGCTGGCATGACAAGCATCCACACTATGCTATGCAAGGCATATGCAAAGCGTAGATGGGCTGGCCATGTTGTCCGCATGCCGGAAGAACGCCTACCCAAGAAGATGCTCTATGGAGAGCTACAGCAAGGCAAGAGATCTCATGGTGGTCAATATAAGAGGTACAAGGATACCCTTAAGGCCTCGCAGAAGAAATTTGGTATTGACCCTGGCAGTTGGGAGCATGTCGCTGCTGATAGATCTGCTTGGAGCAGTCAAATAAATGCAGGTGCGGCAGCCTTCGAGCAGAAACAGCTGGCAGACGCAGCTGAAAAATGTGCTCTGCGCAAATTCAGGAATAGCAGTTACACTTCTCCCAGTCAGCAACTTGCATATCCATGTCCTCACTGCAAAAGTCTTTTCTGGGCCCGGATTGGACTGATCAGCCATCTCCAGACCCACCTCCTAAGTGAATAGACGACATAAATGGTCTTCATCGATACCGATGGACGAACAACAACAGTGGTTTTATAGTTATGGCTAATTGGTGTATATTGTCCTGTTGAAGATATTAGTTATAGTATTAGTCTAGAGATTTAAAAAAAATGTTTTACACAACAGAACATAACTGGGACTGCATAACTGGGTTCTTAATTTGGATCAGACATTGTTAAGGTACGCGAAAGGCATAAATGGCAACTGGATAACCTGGATGTACCTCTGGGGTTCATGTTGGGTCCCATATGATTCTTTTTTATTAATAATACATCTGGCTCGCAAGGTAAATCTGCACTTAAGATAAATTAATGCATTAATTGCATTAACATGTCTGGAAAACATGCGCAGTTTCCAAGATCTTATCATAATACAGCACTGCGTTCTCAAAATTCTCAAACCTCTTCCAATTGAAATACACTGTGGTCTGAACAATCATTGCCATTTCTCTAAACTCTAATCTCCTGATGGGACATATTCCAAATACCACTCAGCATTTAAGAATTTACTGAAAGAACATTACAAAAGCATATAACTAGGAAAAGGAGTGAACAGAGCTTGAGATGTTTGTTTAATTAACACACATCATGTTCAAGATTCCGGCTGCAAAGTTTGTTGGTTCAGAGTGGCAAATTATCAGAGGTTTAAAGATCACAAAGATATTGGAGAAAGCATGATAATTGTATCTAATGCTTCAGGAAGAAACACAATTGTACCTAAATACAGTCTAGACTTGAACATCTTTTACACATTAAACATCCTTCAGTATGGTTATTAAGAAGAACGTTCAGACTCTGTATGTTAACATTTTCCAGAATACTGGGAAAAGAAAGATGACCCATGAAGGCGTAATGATATGTGAATAAATATTTTTTAAACTATCATGTAAACCATCATCTAAATCATGTTTTAAACACTTAAGATCAACTCATTATTTATTATTACATTTCACAAAAACATTGAAACTTTGAATAGTAAACTTCTCAGATCTCAAGGAAAACATGACACCTTTGACACCACATATGGCTACTAATCAGTCAAAGACAAACTGAGAACTAATATAACTATGAAACAAACACACTGTTGAAGTGCTTCTTGATCAAATATCACTCACACACACACACACACACACAAAGAAGATAAATGCAAATATGCAAATCTCCAATATGCACGCAATTTAGGGCTCAATGTAATCCATTTCCCAAATAAACTGCTTTTTCTAAGGGCACCTTCAAAGATAAAAGCTGTATCCCACAAGGGATTTCTCAATAAAATACTGCTTAATGGAAACACAAAGTAATTTGCCTACCAATATAGTCGAATTTTCAGAGCATATAATGTGTCGTGACCTGTGAACACCCTTGACATGGTCAAAGTTTTATATTCAATTATACAGTATATAATTCTGAAAACTTAAACTGAAATACTGTAACTTTCTCTTTGCATCCATTTCAACAAGAAGTTCTAGCATTTATAAAATATTGGTTATCCCCAAAAATATAAAAGAGAAAATTATATTAAAAGATTCCACTTCAATATTCCACTGAAAGATGCTGAGCCAACCTCTACGTTTATAACCTAATCTACTTATGGAAGAACAACATTAATGCCAAATTTTAAAGAATTATAAGTCTACAATGGGGAAATGAGTTATCACATCTAAAGGGGAAATTGTTGGTGAGTTATGTTCTGTTGACTACATTTCTTGTTATTGATCTCTGTTATTGATTAGGTAAATTATATATATATATTTAAATGTGTCCGCTGTCATCTGTACTGATTGTCTAGGCAATCTTCTCTGTTTTGTTGATGGGACAAGAGCAGGAGCATCTCAAACATTTTTACAGCCGGTATCTGATTATAAACTGATATGATTAGGCTTATGACCATTGCGTATGACATGTAACTATCCATAAACTTGATCATGAAGAAAGTATAGTTGGCTAGCAAGGTTTTAGACATCTTTAGGCAGACTAATTTTTAACCACCCTGTTTGTTGCCTTAAGTACACCGACTTGAAGAAACAAAGAGACTGGAGACCATTAATTTTTAATGAGAGCTGGCAACTTTTGGTGACATAAGCGACCACTGGCGAATAGATGTGGGCATCTCCAGTGACACAACAAAATTGAGAAAAGTTTAACTGTATGCAAATTTGAAGCAACTTGGTGCAGCAACTACCAATGAGAGTGAAGGCAATAGAGCACAAATGATGCGTGATTTATCATGCTGGCTACGAATCCGAAATGTTTTGTGGACCCAGACAGATTCCGCTTTTGTCACAGATGGCAAAGAGCACTCACTCCTTCATCTTGTAGGATATGATGCATATCTTGAACACTTACATAACATATGAACACTTTCCCTCCAGAATGTTTCATTTTAGCCACAAGAAAACTGGTTTGTTGTCAAAAATGGAATGCTAGTTGTACCACTCACTTATAAATGTTACTTTGGCAACCAGTATCAGGAACACCTACTGGTGACTTCATACTACAGTGACTGATGACTTGCAGTGATAAAATCGCTATGTGCTCAACATGATCTTTGCCAGCAAACACCAAGGCAAAATTAAAATGTAAAGTATATATCCATGTCATATTGGAAAAATATATTTATTTCCACTTTAAGTAGATATGTCAAGTTATATTACTAGCAAAAATATTCTGGTCAAAACCTAATTTTTTGTTATTCTTTGACTGTTTTCCAGAATTTAGCTGTAGGGTGGATACAGGAAGGATACAGGCCTTCCAATTGTTTTTGTTCTCACATATATGATAATCATTGGTTACTGTACTTGAGTATAACCCTTAGGATAAAGTTAATAAACAGTTGATCATTAAAATGATAAACAATTAATCATTAAAAACCCAGAAATAGATATGTATAGGAAACTTGCAAGGTCGTAATTGCTGGAATCTGGTTGCGGCTATTGCACAAGTAATAACCATAACAGCAACAGCAGTACCAGTACTTAGCAGCAGTTACCAATTAAGAACTAGCAATGCAATATAATCATTTGTATGTATGAAGCAAATACATTTAATCATTTGATCAAAGGTTTCTATAGTGTATCATGCAGATGTTCATCATGTTGGCATTCATGGTTCCCTCAATGATCTGTAGCTCCCCAGTGCTGGCAGCACTCATGCAGCCCCAGACCATGACACTACCACCACCATGCTTGACTGTAGGCAAGACACACTTGTCTTTGTACTCCTCACCTGGTTGCCACCACACACGCTTGACACCATCTGAACCAAATAAGTTTATCTTGGTCTCATCAGACCACAGGGCATGGTTCCAGTAATACATGTCCTTAGTCTACTTGTTTTCATCAAACTGTTTGCCGCTTTCTTGTGCATCATCTTTAGAAGAGGCTTCCTTCTGGGATGACAGCCATGCAGACCAATTTGATACAGTGTGTGGCGTATGATTTGAGTACTGACAGGCTGACCCCCCACCCCTTCAACCTCTGCAGCAATGCTGGCAGCACTCATATGTCTATTTCCCAAAGACAACCTCTGGATATGACGCTGAGCATGTGCACTCAACTTCTTGGGCTCTTATGAGTGGAACCTGTCCTGTTAAACCGCTGTATGGTCTTGGCCACCGTGCTGCAGCTCAGTGTCAGGGTCTTGGAAATCTTATTTTAGCCTAGGCCATCTTTATATAGAGCAGCAATTCTTTTTTTCAGATCCTTAGAGAGTTCTTTGCCATGAGGTGCCATGTTGAACTTCCAGTGACCAGTATGAGGGAGTGTGAGAGCGATGACACCAAATTTAACACACCTGCTCCCCATTCACACCTGAGACCGTGTAACACTAAGATGTCACCTGACACCGGGGAGGGAAAATGGCTAATTCGGACATTTTCACTTAGATGTGCACTCACTTTTGTTGCCAGCGGTTTAGACATTAATGTCTGTGTGTTGAGTTATTTTGAGGGGACAGCAAATTTACACTGTTATACAAGCTGTACACTCACTACTTTACATTGTAGCAAAGTGCCATTTCTTTAGTGTTGTCACATTAAAAGATATAATCAAATATTTACAAAAATGTGAGGGGTGTACTCACTTTTGTGAGATACTGTATATGACTGCATGCAATAAGAATATTGTCTGGGGAAACAAATACAGTACACTGAGTCAGTCAAATCATTGGAACTGGACATAATACCTGTGTCATAATCACTATGTCAATATGTCAAAAGTGTCCCATCATATTTCAAGATTATAATTTCTGCTAATTTTAATGACAAAAATCACAAAACCTCATTGATATACATATATCTCAGACTTACCCTCCAGACCTTGAATAGTTTTCTGAGAAAAAAAAGAATGTCAAGTTCATGAGGAAAGAGGAAATCTAAAGTACACTGAGCCACTGTGTGCTGGCCAAGTGTATGCATATCCCTTCCATCTTTCATTTGTCCAAGCTCTAGGCTTAACAGTTCACTAATACAGATGTGCAAGACTTCCCTCATAAATCTTCGGAACCAGGAAATAAAACACAACTGGAAATTTCAGCAGAACATGCTGCAGCAGTATCAGTTTGCATAGTGGATGCTGAATCCTCTAAACTGTCAGATCTGCGAAGAAAGAAATGACCAAACCACGTCTCAGTGAGAATGAATTTGCTTCTTCTTGCTGATGTGATATATACTTTGGTTTCCCTTCTGAAAAGGCCTATTAGAGCTGGATTCATATGCACAGGGAGCAGACCCTGATGAAATCAAAGACAGACCTGCTCTGTGCTACTGATCTGGGTCAAATCTCAATTTTTATCCTTCTGGATTTGTCTGCAGCATTTGATACAGAATGCCATTGTATTTTCATGAAACACCCTGGAGCAATTTCAGAGAGGACTGACATTGTACAGCCTGGAAGTGGTTTCACCTACTGTATACCAGGCAGCATTATCCTTTATTCCACTGGTACAAGGCGTCCTCCCAGAGATCAGTATCAAGGCTTCATACATTCAATGTACAGCGTATGGTTTTGGTTATCCATTGTTGTTGTTTTTTTCCTGAAGATTCCATTCCATGCCCACTACCTAGTTTCCATTTTCCCTCTGTCCTGTCCTGCTTCTATGAAGTTAAAACATAGATGAGCACCAACTTCAAGCTTAGTAACAACAAGACAGATGTCCTGCTGTTGGGTACTTCTACTGCTCTCAATATGTCATTAGTAAGCACACTGATTTATCAATAATGGAGTCACTGTGGTCAGAAGTCTCTGGCTCCTTTTATAGACCTCCACAAGCCACTTTCCAATTTCCAAACAACTGAAGGTACCATAAGAATCACACAAACAATTTTCCTCAGTGCAAATATTCAATTTTGGGACAACACAGACACTGCATCATATAAATAAATAAATAAATTTAGTCCAAGACAACAACAAAGGAACGAATGAATAAGTTGGAAGCATCAGACAACAAAGTATGTACTGTACATCCATCATTAAGACAGTCCTAGTCCCTAGACATTGCCATGGCCTGAAATGCGGTCACAAAAATCCCTACTCCAAGACCAGCATAAAAAAAACAGATTAAAGTTTTCAGGTGATCAACAGCCTTTTTGGAGGACTGTTCTCTGGTCAGATTACAGAAAAACTGAACTGTTTGTCCATTATTATCAGCATTATGTATGAAGGAAAAAGGGTGAGGCTTTTAATCTGAAGAACACTATCCCAACTGTGAAACATGGGGTGGCAGTATCATTTTTTTTATGTGTTTTATTGGAAAAGGGACTGGTGTAATTAAAATATAATGAGGAAATCTAGAAATACCGAAGCAACAAATCAATACATCAGCCAGAAAGTTGAAAAACTTCATCGCAACTGGAAAATTCCAGCAGAACAATGAGCAAACTTCCAAAGCTGTAACACAATGGCCTAAATACAACAAAGAGAAAGTATTGGAATGGCTACCACAAAGCCCTGATTCCCATAGACAATTTGGGGACTGAACTGAAAAATCATGTTTGTGCAAGGAGGCTCATAAACCTGACTGAGTTACACCAGTTCTGTGAGGAGGAAAGAGCAAAAATATTGTACAAAAAGTATTTGAGAAGTTTGTGAAAGGCCACACCAAGAGTTTGATTCAAGTTTAAGCAATTAAAAGGCAAAGCCACCAAATACTAATAAAGTGTGTCTCAACTTTTTACCCACTGAAAATCTGATATAGTAAATAAAATCAATCTCACTATTATAGAACGAAAGTAGATACCCCAATTGACTTAATAAAGGAAATGTATGGCAAAATGAAGTATTTGAAGTTGTAAAAATTGAGTTTGAATGTCTTTAGCCTAGGTGTATGCACTTTTATTTTTGTATCAATTATAGCTTTGATCTTAAAATGGTATTCTTAACATATATATTTGATAAACGTCCCTGTGTTCTTTATAAAGGTACTTAAACCTTTCATGGTTTTATTTAAAGTTTTATTTAAGGTAGTTATTGTTATGTTTTAAACTCAGGCATGGACTACATTGGTGTAAGTATGGACTTTCCATTGAAATTCTTTCTTTACCTCAAGACTAGGCTTAATAACCTCTAATGTTTAAACCATCATGCTAAAAGAGCTCAGTTTTTAGATCGCACTGATTAAGTTCATCAGGTATATGAAAGCCAGGTCTGCCATCTTTAAAGCCATAATATTATACTGGAAAACAGCCCAGTGAAATCAAACCTTGCGGCATAAGAGGGGAGTTAAGCAACCTGCTGTGTTGAACCTCAAACCCAACACGGCATTCACTCACACTTTTAAAGTTTAATGCCAGCATCTGCTGTATTTGAGCTAGCTCACTGTGCTACAGCTATGCTACAGTGATTCTGTGCAATGCGAATTCATTATCCACAAACAGGAACAAACAGTTAATGAATCCCGTTGCAACAAAAACATGTTTCTTTTTTGGCCATGAAAGTAAAAATTTCTTGAACTCATGCCATGGAGGCTTTTGCTAGAGCACCTTATACGCTTTTTATAGAGTGAATTTAAGTGGATTAAGATGAATGATCGAGCAAGGAATAGCAAGATGCATTATAGGAAATCGTTAATGGCTACTGCAATAATGTATATTGTGAATCTGTACTTGGACAATTTCAATATAAATGTATTTCTTGCCTAAATCTTTGTTATTTTGTGAGAAATAATATATATGCTTATATAATGTAGACCAGGGTTTTTTAAAGTGGGGTCCTGGGGTACACCCCAGGTCTGTAAAACATAGCTGGGGATCTGTGATTTTTTTTTTAATCATTATTCACCATCATAATCAAAGTTTTTTTTTTTATTTATTTATTAGTAAGTTATTTTAGTTATTAGTTATTTAGTATTTTAGTACACAGAGGCAAATATCAGCTTCTGTGAGGATTGCTGTGTTCCATCAAGTACCAGGGTGAGTTATAACAATGACAAACCCTGGTTTACAGCCAAACTCAGGCGGTTAAGGCTGGCCAAGGAAGAAGCGTTCAGGAGTGGGGACAAAGTCAGATTTAAAGAGTTGAAGTACAATTTTGGCAAGGCAGTGAAGGAGGCTAAACGACGGTACTCTGAGAAGCTCCAACACCAGTTCTCAGCCAACGATTCTGCGACTGTCTGGAAAGGACTCAGGCAGACCACTAACTATATGACGAAACCCCCCCACTCCTTCAACGACCAACATCTAGCCAACGACTTGAACGAGTTCTACTGCAGATTTGAAAGACATTTACATTTACATTTTACATTTATTCATTTAGCAGACGCTTTTATCCACTCACACACCAATGGTAGCAGAGCTGCCATGCAAGGTGCTAGCTTGCCATCGGTGGCAACTTAGGGTTCAGTGTCTTGCCCAAGGACACTTCGGCATGGGATCACCCAGGCCGGGATTCGAACCACCCCACGATTAGTGTATTAGTGGACAACCCGCTCTACCGACTGAGCCATAGCCGCCCTCCCAAAGACAAAAGGACAGTCTTGACACCATCCCCCACGACACCTCCCTACAGCCACAGCCACTGTGCAACATCTCCACCTACCCAACCACCCCAGTGACGGCTCTTTCTATTCATGAGATGGACATACAGACTCTTTAGAAGACTGAATCCCCGCAAAGCTGCTGGACTGGATGCTGTCTCCCCATCAAGCTTGAAGCACTGTGCTGATCAGCTGTCTTCAGTGTTCACAGACATTTTTAACACCTCAATGGAGACATGCCATGTGCCATCCTGCTTCAAGACCTCAAAAATTATCCCTGTCCCCAAGAAGCCAAGGACTACAGGACTTAATGACTACAGACCCGTCACCCTGACCTCTGTGGTTATGAAATTCTTTGAGCGCCTTGTGCTTTCACACCTCAAAGCCATCACCGACCCCCTCCTGGATTCGCTGCAATTTGCCTACAGAGCCAATAGGTCTGTAGACGACGCAGTTAACTTGGCCCTCCACTACATCCTCCAGCACCTGGACTCTGCAGGAACATATGCCAGGATACTGTTTGTGGACTTCAGCTCTGCCTTCAACACTATCATCCCGCCTTTGCTTCATGAGAAGCTCACCCAGCTAGGCGTGCCTGACTCCACCTGCAGGTGGATCACTGACTTTCTGTCTGACAGGAAGCAGCATGTGAAGCTGGGGAAACACACCTCTGACTCACTGACTATTAGCACCGGATCCCCCCAAGGCTGTGTTCTTTCCCCCATGCTCTTCTCCCTGTACACCAACAGTTGCAGCTCCAGTCACCAGTCTGTCAAGCTTCTGAAGTTTGCGGATGACATCACCCTCATCGGACTCATCTCCAATGGAGATATTTTATATTTGAGTCAGTCCCGTCTGGCAAGAGGCTCAGGGCCATCAGGACCAAAACCTCACGCCACTTGAATAGCTTTTTCCCATCCACCACCAGCCTTATCAATGAGGCCCGAAAACCACTCTTACTCTATCCACACTCCGATCATTGACTCCATGCCACTGTTCTCTCTCTGCTGCAATGCTCTTTTTTATTTATATCTATCTTATTTTGAACATTTTGTATATGTATGTATATTTTGTAATTATACATACTATGCATATATACTACTTATATTGTTTAGACCTGTACTTAAAATTTAACTCCGCTTAGGAAACGTGTGACATGCACCAACTACACCACAACAAATTCCTTGTATGTGCTAAAAACAGTACTTGGCAATAAAACCCTTTTCTGATTCTGATTCTGATTCTTATTAGTTAATTTGACTGGTATCTTGAATTAAATTCAATTAATAATAATTCAAAAGCATATTGGGCCTAATATGTACAGTTAGTGAAACTTTCAGAAATAAAAGGTTCTATTGCTCTAATAAACAGAAAATATTACTGCACATATTAAAAAATATTCATGAAATAAATCTATAGTAAAGGGGTGTGTAGAATTTATTTCAGTTAAAAAAAAAGTTGCTGGCTACATAAAGACTGAGCAGCCCTGGACTACATCATACTGTATATTTCTGTACATATATTTCTCGAACTAGCCAGCCAGCGAGCCAGCAATGTGCAATACAGAATCCAGAACCAGGTTTAGACTAGACTTCAATCAATTAACAAAAACATTCAAAGCAACAATCAATAAAATGAATAAATATACTAACACAGAAAGCCAAGTCTTATAAGCAAATCCTGGAAAAGATCTCACACACTGCCACAGCTATCGCCTTCTTATCTAAACACACACCACGCTGGGTTTGCATGAGATTACACAGACACACACACACACTGGTCCTCATACTGAAGACGATCAACTTCTCAGCCCCTGCACTGAGAATAGCTTTTATTCCACCTTCCTCTGCAGGTCACCTGCAGTACACATACTGCAGCTTCCCCACCACTTCCCAGAAGTGCTGTGCTGATTTATTCAGTTCCCTCTTGCCAAATAACGGAAGGATGACGAGCGCAGATTGGACATGAACCGAGACCAGATTATTTGCAGACTTTCACTATTCACAGGAACAAAATACAGTCTTGCAGAATCATCTTAGTAATGTCAACGAGTCAAAAAGACGATTTTATTGTATTTTCATACTCGGAGAATATAAAAACAGATTCTCAAACATGAAACTTTATGTCCTGGGTCAATTTCTCTAATTAAATTATTCATAGTACAGGGCATTGTGGGTACCAGTGCATTTCTCTCAGTATCTGTGCGGGTTTTTCTGGGTTCCACATTTCCTCCCACTTCCCAAAACATGATCGGAGGCACTTTGGCCTTGACCAGGATACAGATTAACAAATTGATAGTACAAAAATTACATATTGAAAGGTGTTAAAACCATGAACCCAAAATAAGATGTTAGTGGCAGTCCAAGTCCATCCATTGATTTATGCTTCTCTACACATGTCTATCATCAGCAGGTGCCTCAGGAGGATCATGAAAGATTTTTTGAAGCTCTGTTTTAAATATTATGCACAGATTGGTGATAAATTAAAGGCAAACAACATAACATGTATTAGTAAAGTGTTGGGCCACTATGAAAAACTAGAACAGCTCCAATGAATTCTAATGTATTTTCTACACTAATCATATGGACAGATGAACCCCAAATTATATTTCTTCGAAGATGTTTTTGAAGATGATAGGCTCTCATACTGTAGGTGACCAATTAGATTTAGATCTGACCGTAGCATATGCTTTTTTTATTATTATTATTTTCATCCTCAGTGGCCAGTTATTTTCCATATATACAAACAGAATGATAGAATGATCATTTTATAGGTACATTTGCACAATTGCTGCACTTTACACGAATAGTTCATAATCCATGTCATCTTTTTTGGTAAAGGTATTTAAAAAAATTAATAAATAAATAAATAAATTTATTTTTATATAT
>JAFFST010046469.1:56460-101814 GCA_022414735.1 Noturus placidus | reverse complement strand
TGTACCATTGTAAAAAAGCGCTATACAAATTGATAATTATTATTATTATTATTATTATTATTATTATTACTGTGGCCAAACAATTCTATCTTTGATTCATCTGTCCAAAGCACATTCTTCCAAATTCCCTGCTCTTTGCCTACAAGCTCATTGTCTTGCTCTAAAATTCTTTTTCAAAGTCTTTTTCCTGACATGCCTTCCATGTGGGTCAAATTGCAAAGTGTAGATGCATGCACTTTGACAATAACATTTGCAAGACTTACTAGCAGATGTGATGAAATATTGGGATTCTTTGAGACGTCTTTTTGCATCAGACAGTGTGCTCTTGGGCTGAATTTACTGGGACAGACAGTCCTGGACAAATTGGCAGTCGTTTGAAATTTGCGCCATTTGTAGATGATTTCCTTACAGTGGAATGATGCATTTCAAATAATTTGGAGATCTTTTTAAATCCCTTGACAGACTCCTAGGCATCCACAACATTTTTTTCTGAAGGCCTTATAAAACTCTTTAGGTATGGGCATGATGACTTCACACACCTCAATAACAAAGGAGACATCAGACACTAGATATGAGAGAGGCATAAACGCGACAGGTTCCACCTGCACTCCCTAAGCAGGGTCTAATCACTGGCATCGAATCTTGAACACCTGATTCTAATTATGTGGATTTGAAAGATTGATAAATGTAGGGGTGTACTTTCTTTTTCCATGTGACTGATCTTTTTTGTTTTGTTAATGTAAACTTTAACTTCTCTGTTTTGATGATGTGATAGCACAGAAGCACCACACACATTTTTTTCAGACATTATCTAATTTTAAACTGAATTTATTAGGGTGCTGTCTATTTTGCCATTACTTGTTGCTATCCAGTGACTTTTAGTCATTAACTGTGTGAGGAAATCACACTTAAGTAGTAAGGTTTTAAGCAGACTTTTTTACCACTGCAATTTGTTAACCAACATGATATTTGCAGATAGCCTAGTCAAAACTAGAAAGTAAATAAACTTTTCCACATTGTATTAGTGAACAGCTATTAAAGTAAAGGTGTCAAAGTACAGTATATCATTTCACAAAAAAAACTATTTGAATTAGAAATATTGAATAGGTTTTCCAGGTAACCACACAAGCGTTACTTAGCAGGCAGATTATAAATGATATATTTATCAATAAATATTTATAGATATATACAGTACTGTGCAAAAGTTTTAGGCACTTTTTTTAGTACAAACCTTGTTATAGCATTTTATTTTATGACTTCTACATTATCAAGTCAGTACAAGAAACATTTTAGATTCCCAAACATTAGTTTTCTAGCACAAAATTTAATGTTAGAGAAAAATGTTGTATGTCAATAAAGAAAGCAGTGGTGAGTGCTAAGAGACTCTTTTCAGACAAAAAACATTATGAAGGCTGCTGGATTTTTCTACAAAAAAAAAGAAGCAAGTGCAAGCATCAAAGTCTCCAGAAGAACCGTGACTCTTTTAATTTTGAGTTTCTTTTCACCAAATATTTACTTTTTTTTTTCATTTACTATTGTTTCCTGATCTTTATGGTATTTTTTTAAATGTACAAACATTTAATTTTGTTATTTTGAAGGCATCTTTGCTCCACCTTATCTTTGCACGTGCCTAAAACCTTTGAACAGTATTTGTTTTTGTGTTTTAAACAATCTTAATACTGTATTTTGTTTTATGTATTCAAGCACAATATTATCATTGTGGTTAGTTCAAAATATCATAACAGGCAATATCTGTTTGTATATTTGTACTGGAATCTGTTTTAGTATGGATATCTGTCCTTGTTGTTGTTGTTTTTTTTTTTTTTTTTCAAAATGTTTTAAATGGAAATGCAATGTTCATTTTTTATTTAGTTTGCCAGTTTATTATTCAGATATTCGGAAAAAAATAATAAACATAAAATAAATATTTGATAAAAATGATAACATCATAAATGATAGATATTTATGCAATTATCATGATCTGAAAGTTCAATATTAGCAGATGCCTAGAGCTGACATGAGGCAATAACCATGCACAGAGGGAAGGAGAACTGAAACAATATTATGACTGTACACAGTTCATATTTCATGCGGAGAGGTAGGAGACCATGGCTGATCTGCCAAAACGAGAGCCGATACCAAATGTGTGTACGGCTGAAGGGTCAGACACTGAATGAATATGCGATAGTTCAGCTTTATGAGTGTGTGTCTGTAAAAATATTTTTGGATCTTGTGTTAAGTGATGCAGTTGACTGAATAACCTTAAAATCCATTCTTTGGGTTCCCCAGGTAACACCGACTGCTGCACAATTATCTGATTTACGAGTCTGCACACGCCATCCAAAACCACACTCTCTGCTGAGATGTGTATGCATGTTAAGTCAGAGAGTTTAGTGCCAGTGAAGTTAATCTGAATATAAAATCAGAACTGACAACACACAAAACGCTCCATCTGCATTTGATCTGCATAAGCGCATTTTTGCCACTATATCATACAGAAACACTTTCAATCTACAGCAGCTCCAAAGTAATCAAATTTAAATCCAAAGTCCCCATTAAATCAAATACGTAAAACGTAAAACCTAAGCACATCAGGTCCATACACTTTTTTAAGGGATCTTCAAGGTTTAAGGATTCATGTAGCAAAAAATAGGATCTTTGCAAGTAACAATATCTTTATCCACTGTTTTCTATTATAAGATTAAAATCACAGACATGTGGTACATGATCATTAAACCTATTTAGAAACCTTGTTGGTACTAATTTTAAGCTTAAAGTAGAAAAAAAAAACATTTTTAAAAATCAAACCAAATCTGACAACTGAAAATAGACCAACTGATTGAAAAACATGGTCTTCATATGAAATTGGCTTAAAGTCTCATAGTGTTTAACTGATAAATTCTGTGATGAAAATGAAATAGTAGGTAGTAGTAGTAATAAGTAGTCTTATCTGTCACTATTAATATCTGAGGTTGTTGTTAAAATTACTTGACTGATGATCTGCCATGTGGTGTACCAGTCTTTCAATCAACTTCAATTATTTATTTGCATGTTTGTTTTGTGAATATCTTTTGTGTGTCAGTTCTTTTCCCAGAAATGAGGATGCAAGGATTCTCTCTGGATACATGCATCTTCTAAATGCTGTAAACATAAATGTAAGTGATAAGTGAATAAGATACAGATCATAGTTTGGTCATAATTTAACAGTCAGCCTTGTAATGTTCATGATAAGAACAAGCACTTGTGCATCTCAGGAAAGCAGGAGGAGAACAGGAATACGTTTACACATAGCAATTTACTATTCTGTAATATAAACCATCCTAAAGTAACATCAATGACCTGTTCTTATATCCCCATTCTTTCACCTTTTTTAATTGCTCTTTCCATAAACCAAACCAAAGTGCTAAGGGTGCAAATCTGAAAAAAGTAAACACAAAAACGATTTCTCATTCTGTTAACCTCAACATTAGTAACAATGCCAGAGGAAATAATCTCAAAGAAAGTCCCCTTTTTGTTACAGGCACTACAAGCAACTTGGAACAAGATATCAAACAAAGTTGGGATAGAGACTGAAGACACACACACACACACACACACACACACACACACACACACACGCATACGCACACACGCTTAACCTTAGCCATTTACTGCCTTTGATCAATGCATTGCACAAAGTCCACCTTCACTTTAGAAAACAAGACCAGCATTAGAGCCAAATACAAATCAAGAGGGTCAAAACAAGGGTAAATTCACCAATTTAACTCTATACAATGGAGGCAATCAAAAACCAACACGGTTTTCACCCAGCTCCTTCTTTTAGAAAAGAATTACTGCAATTCCCTGGGCTAATGCTTTGTGGGTATTTGGACACAAAGCAGGTGGATACACAGCTCCCCCAGAGAGGTTCGCTCTTTAACAAAGCCAGTGGCTTGTGGTTTCCAGGAGGTGAGCAACACAGCAGAAAATCTATGCATAGATGCTCTTTGTTGCAATTCAGCACAAATCCATTGGAGTTCCAAAGTAACAAATGTTAGTGACTGGTTGCTGTGACTAACAGTGAAAAAGGCTTGAAAGTGTGACATGCCTCAATACGGCTACACAGTGCCTTGATTTGAATCTGTTTACATCTTGGGATATAAAATTCTCATATCATTATAAATGCCATGACTCCTGATATCATGATATTGCACCAAATACTAATGATGAGCTGTGTATATGTGATTGTAAAACATGGGCCACATAATAATAATAATAATAATAATAATAATAATAATAATAATAATAATAATAATAATAATAATAATAATAATAATAATGAAAACTGTAAACTATTTACAGTATTAATATTATGCATTCTGGCAAAAAATAAAAAATTGACAAGACGTTTGCTTGTCTGTAATTATAAAATCTTTTCTATAATTAAATGGCCAAACCTCCATATGTGTGCTTCACAAAATGATAAATTACACAATCTAATAGAAATGATATAGTCTAACAAAATAGCACAGATATTCAATATTTAGAAATCAAAGTTTAAACTGAGACATCAAGTGTCAGACACTACTTCGTTGAGTACAGTTGGTGTAAAAAATTAACAACACGGGTTAAAACAGAAATGTATCTACATCATACGTTAACACACTCCAGCTTTAGGCATTGTGACAGGTGAGAGCTGGCAGCCAATCAAAGTTTGTAAATGGTAAATGTAAATGTAAGTACATAGCGCTATAAGTATATAGCGCTTTTATCCAAAGCGCTTTACACTGTGTCTCATTCACCCATTCACACACACACACACCAATGGTAGCAGAGCTGCTATGCAAGGTGCTAGCTTGCCATCGGGAGCAACTTAGGGTTCAGTGTCTTGCCCAAGGACACTTCGGCATGTGGAGTCATGTGGGCCGGGAATCGAACCGCCAACCCTTTCGATTGGTGGACACCCCGCTCTACCAACTGCGCCACAGACGCCCACATAGAATTTATCATAAATCACAATTTTAGATTTTAAATCTAAAATTAAAATAAAACAAACAGGGAAATGGGTGAATCTAATTAAATACTATCTTACAATCTCCGCTTCTGCTCACTGATCCACTGCACTAATCTATGTCTCAACCTCAGGTATATCTGGCAAATTAGACAATAGGTAAAAAAAAGAAAAAAGGAAAGTTTTACTGTGATAACACCTCTGTAATACTGAATGGATTAGATAAGAGCAATAGATAATAACATCCTGAGAGAGTAGAATATCCACACATCTCAAAAGACATTCTATCCATCCATCCATCCATCCTCTACCGCTTACTCCTTTTTCGGGGTCACAGGGAGCCTGGAGCCTATCCCAGGAAGCATCGGGCACAAGGCGCGATACACCCTGGACAGGGTGCCAGTCCATCACAGGGCACAATTACATTCAACCCTACTAAACAGTGGGTTAGTACACATATGGTGTTATTTAGGCATCCTATCTAATTTGGACCCAGCCCTTGTCATATATTAAAGAGCTAACTCTGGACTTCAGTTCCCATCAGCCACTGCACTGTACTACAGTGTGTCACATGAACACCTGCTCCTGAATCATGTTTCTGTTAACGAGCACATATATACTGTATATATATTATATATATATATATATATATATATATATATATACAGTATAGCCATTGTTTGCACTGCTTCTCTGTCTTACATTTGTCTAGACTACCGTGTTCCATGTTACCATGTTTTGATCTTGTTAGTTTATGTTTAGTTTTTGCCACAGTATTTTGCTAAGTTGTCTTAGTGTCTTTGTTTTGTTGTTTGTTTGTATATTAAACTGTTTGAAAATCTGTGATTGCTTCCGCATCTTCATCTGAAATGTGACAGCCCTGAACTCTTATTCAATGTATATTTATTTAGCATTTGCAACCATCAGATTAATCTACATATTAAAAAAGGGAAAAAATGGGGGGGGGGGGGGCACAAAGCATGTTTTAACAGAGACTTAAGTGAAATAATCCAAACTTGAAAGATCACCATTAAATAAAAAAACTTAATTATAGCAATTACCTGTAATAAGCTTTATACCTTTAATATCTACATTAACTCCAGTCAGTTACATGAGCTGGTATAAAAAATGTGATCATCTTTCCATAAAAAACTTTAACAGTCCCCCTCTCAGTCATTAGCATTCACAGCTAAAAGGGAAACTGTAGCTCCTTACCAATTCATAAATCTGGAAAAAAAAATGGTCTGGAGGCAAGTGTTCTTTTTGTCCTTTTTACAATTTTCCTATTAAATCATACATTTTGATGACCATGCTTGGTTGCTTCAGGGAGAGTTTGTTGCCACAGGTTCATTTTGTCATCCAGAAAGTTGACACTTATTAATTTCAGAACTAATTTCATGACTCTGCTGAGCATGAAACTCAAAATAATATTCCTACAAAACTCATTACAGCAAACTGAATTTCAAGAACTTTTTGAGATAATACAGGACTAACTGTGTATCTCGATGGAGAGTTCATCAACACGTTTCAAGGGAGTTATTCATCCTTGTTCTTTGCTGGCTCCTTTTACCCTTTTTGTCTCTTGTCCTGTATTTTGCAAGACTCGAATTGAACCATGAGTTTAGACCATTAGATTGTTGATTAATTCTAATTTTTTATAAGATTACAATTGCTGTGTGATGGCAACCCTGAACACATACACAAAATAGACACAAAAGATAACTTACAACACTAGCTACATAGCCAACAGCAGGAGTGTAACCTGACTTGGGTATTCGGTGCTGTAGCCACGAAGATAGTTTCTTTAGCTCCGAATAATTCTCCACTTGGAGCGGTTTGTCAATACGTAACTGAACGTCAGTAAAAGAAGACAGTAAAAGGAGTGTTTTGTTTTATCTTCAGTGAATGGAGGTAAGACCAATCAGACAGGGTTTACAGGAAAATATGTGGAAATACTCGTATCTTATTGGCTAACAGGTCTTAATTCTGCCAAACTCTAGCTCACACAGTCAGAGAGAAGAAAAAATTGATTTACACTGATTTTTTTTACTAGTAAATGGGTCGAAACAGACACACTAACATCATCTGATGCTGAGCTGGAAAACAAGGTGTGTAAATGTCTATATGAGTTTCAAGTTGCACGAAGATGATATGAGCAGTGCATAAATACAGCTAAAGTACTTTGCATGGCACTGCAGCAGCTAAACCAATACAATGGTAGCCTAGTCGTGGCTCCCCTTGGCTAGCGACACTAAACTAACCTAGTCTCGTGTTAGATAGCCAAAATGTTTTATATTTTATATTTTTTGTAGTTCTGCAAACAGTGATAACACCCAAAGCAGGTTTTATGATAAATCCAACCGTTTGTTCAATTTTCACATTTTTTAAGCAATTATCTCTCACATACAAGAAAACAATGCATGTCTATTCAGAAGTACATTTTTAAAAAAGGGTTTTTGATGAAGAAGAATCTGGGCTCAGCCCTGGATTATTAACAGATCAGCTAACGCCCCTGGCCAACAGAATTCACATCCAGCTAAATCAAGTCTGTTGAACAGTCATTTAGCAAATACTACTTGGATTTAACCGCTATAACACAATTGATAGCTTGTAACATTAAAAAGCTGCTAACACAAAACTCACCCCCCACCATGAAAATGAAACACCAGAAGCTAATATTGTAAAAAGCTGAATTTCTAAAAAAAAATAATAATAATAGTAATTTTTATTTCATAAAAAAACTGTGTTCTAAATCTAAACATTTTACTGATATCTGAAGAATAATTTATAGTGAGTCTGTAGCTATATGTACATTACATAAGTAGCAGAATGATACTTAACCAATGTCTAGATCACTCTAGGCCTCTTTGAATGCAGAACAGAAATATGTCTTTTTTACTTGCATTGAGGAATAGTTCTCTGTGCAGTCCTCTTTCCCTCACAGAGCCGCATGTGTTCTTTAAATGCACAGACAGTGGTACAATTGTAACACATTTTATCAATTCAAGCTGGAAGTACGACCCAGGAGGTGTTTTCAGATAGAAACATGCCTAGAGCCAAAAACAATTCGTAATGGTATACTTTTCTCCTCACTCACACCTCACTCACTCGTTTAATCCATCTCTCTTCTTGAAAGCTCAAGGATGCTACAGCTTACTGCATTCAGTAATCTTTTGGAGAAAATTCTGTTCCACAAATCTGTAGTGCATGGGAAATTGCATGGAAACATCATGGTAAGTTGTAATTATGGAGTTAAAGAGGTCAATCAGCCTAAAGAAACTTATTTGTTTATATGAGTCCAAAAAGAATGAACGTGGGATCAGGTCTGTAAAATACTAAGTACCTATTATATCTACCAAAATAGTATATTGGCATATAATAGTATGGTATACAGTATGCAGTATGCACAGATAATATTTGGTTTATTACTTAGTAACAACTTGGAAATTAACGTGTAATTTATAAATAAGCATGCCTTTATTTTACAGTTTTTTTTTAGCAACTACTGTCATTACTAAAATTGTCAATTACTATTACAACCCCAATTAAACCCCCCTGCTACCGCTTTGAAACCCCCCCTCCCCCCAACCCCACCAGTAAAAACCGCTGGTATAGACCGCCAACTTCTCTCAACGTGGATTGATATGTATTAGGACATCATGTTGAGAAACACTTGATAGGCTGCTTCGTGACATGTCTCTAGACAGTTTATAGAGTGTCTACATTGGATTCCAGGTAAAGACTTACCCCCAAAAGACAGTTTCCATTGTCCAACATGGCTGCTTTCATAACATTACATTCATGTTTATAAATTATCGTATGATCAATCTGTGTGACAGCACTGAAGAACTGAATGTGGTTTCAAGAAATATTTCTGGAAGAGATTTTGGGTCAGATAGACTTCCATTACTTGTTAGCAACATTAGCCTGTTGGCTTCAAAACTAAAGATGATGTTGGACACAAAACATATCTTGGCCTATCACCTACGTACATTTAAGGAAAGAGGACAAGTTTTGGCCAAAATATTTCTTTAATACTGTGGAATGGTGTGTGCATGTTTCTTTTATAGTGTGTGTGTGTGTGTGTGTGTGTGTGTGTGTGTGTGAGAGAGAGAGAGAGAGAGAGAGAGAGAGAGAGAGAGAGAGATGTCCTTTCTCTGGCTATAACACCATAAAACCGAGGGGATTGAGTACAAAAGTGTTCTTCATGCTCACTCTTTGCTTCTTCAGTGGTGTTTCAATCCTGTGGGTCTGCATCCTCTGTTTTAATTGCTCACTATAGACAGACATGTTCTTCTGCATCAACTCGCACATAAAACTGTGAATCATACCCCAACATCTCTCTCTCTCTCTCTCTCTCTCTCTCTCATGTGAGTGTGTAAAGATATAGTGTGTGGTTTTGAGGAACTGTATGCATGTGTGTGTCCAGCTCTGACCTCTCTCATTGGATTTAGCAGGTAATAGCTTTCGCATGAGTTACATTTCTTGCTCTCGCAAAGCTCCTTCTGTGGCCATCACTTAATTTATGCCTGCCTCTTAGTCTACGTTGGAGCCCAAACCTCAGAGTGATATTCACTCACTCTAACATGATCCAAATGTAAAAAAAAAAAAGGCTCTTTCTTAGTTAAACCTTGCCAGCTTTAAACACACTGGACTCTTGAGACTGTCCTGGCAGTCTTTTAATACACAATGTTGTACATTCTTGCTTTACCCCCCTCCAAACAGTCTTATTCAGACCTATTGTTTTGAGATGCTTGCAGTTTTTCTCTGCATTCAAAATTAGAAGAATGCTGAGTGCATATTTAGGACAGGAGCTTTAGGGCAGAAAATCAGATGTTAATGTAATAACTGGCGTGAACCTTTTGCTCTTAAATTTAACATGACACTGATCTAAATTATACCTGTTTTTCATGCATTTTATATAATTGTTCATCCATGTACAAAGAAATATACAGTAGCCAGGGTTTCTACTGGGAACAGGCATGATGCAAATAGCGGGCTGATGGTAATGTTTGAGCAGGTTAGCAAACAATATGGGGTAAATGATATTAATTAGTGGAAGCACAGTTAAAATGAGCTCTAGACATTCCCATTCTGTGGTTGCATCCCAAGTGTGGTTGCACTTAAAGTGCATGAATTGGAAACTTGGTGTCCCAGGCATTATGGACACCTGTATGCCAGTATATGTATGTCACTAAAACAGATATAAACTTAATCAATTCAGTTTCTAATCAGATACCTTCTGTCATAATGCCAGTCAAAATGAAATCATTAAAAGCAGATACTCTCTCTTCACTTCCGGGATTAACCGGAGTATATAAAAACATTCCACTAAAAAAAAAAACCTACAAGAACTCTATCTATAAGAATTGATATTCTTATTTAAATTTTTGTTCATCATCCCCTGGGAAGTGTTAACTCATTCTTGTGCTAAATTTGTATCCAATTAAATACTCTCTAGAATGCTTAAGCCCTACGCCATAAAAATAAACTCTTCCTATTATTAATCTGTTTCTGTTTCTGTAAACTGCTTGTAAATTTATGGCTAGACAAGTAAGAAATGTTATTAAACACATATACTGTTAATGCTTCAGACATTCAGCACAATAAGCGTACCATTTGGATGTGTCAACTCCCTTCCAGAGAAGATCCTGTGTATATTCAATACCACTGACCCTGTCAGTGACCTTAACTCAAACAGGCAAAAGGTTAAAGTGAAAGATTCTCTATGTTGCAAAACAAACTGTCATATTTAACTAGCTAGCTAAACTACTCTCAGGTTTGTTTGGATAGAGCAGCTGTATTGCTTATCTTGAAGGTGTCTGGCTATTGCAAAAATAACACGTCCAACCCTACCTTCAAAAGAAAATACATCAACATACATAATCAAATCAAAACACTCTAGTTATTCTAGATTCTCTGTAGAATCAGACATTTTCTATAGTGTGCCATTTACAATCAATTACGTTAGACACAAAATAAATTGGAAAGGCAAAATAAGGCAATTCTTTAAAATGACAATTTGTTTTCCCGGACGCTACACAAATATACATACACATGTGTGCATACATACACATGCGTGCACACACACACACACACACACACACACACACACACACACACACACACACACACACACACGTGCATGCATACAAGCTTTCGTACACTTATATACACATAAGTGAGTCCACACATGTGATCCCCTGTGGTTGCTGTATAAAATTTATGACCTCTGGAGAGCTTGAACCTGATGAAATGACACAACAGGTGTACAGCTGCTGCAGGTCTCTGCACTAAATGAATCCAACTGTACGGGACTGACCCCCTGAACAGATCAACACCACTGAAGCCTAACAGACTAACAGGATCACTTTAACACTGCCTCATGAAGAAAAGGAGAACTCATTGTTTCAGACAACACTGAAGAAAATTGCTGTGTAGTTGAAACTTTCTCTTACATAGAGCTCAAATTAGCATGCAAAAGTTTGCACACAGTGGACATACTGTACACTCAGTGGACTGGCAAAACAATACTTCAGTGGAACAGTGTTCCAGCTGATAATAGAATCAATACAAATACAATACAATACAATACAAACTATGCAACAGAATTTAAGCTACATTTCACCGCTACTGCTAATTACAAATAACGGTGAATAAATAAATTCTGCCCATGAAACAAATAAACTCAAACTGTTAATCTTGAGTTATTTTTGCTTCTAATGAACAGACAAGAAGCTGTGTAGCTTAATGTATTAAAAGTTGATATTTTGTATGTTACAAAAATTAATTAAATTGAATTTACCAACTCAAAAATATAGCTATTACAGGTCATTACTTAGAAGGAAAATGAAAATAAAGACAACCCTGCAACTGATTAAATTACAACCACAGTTAGGTTATACTGCAATGTTTCACTTTATATTTGCATATGGCACAATATAACAATGTTTTCTATCAATAAATTGAATCATATCACCATGTGTGACACACATATCTAGGTGAAAAATTCCTGCTTTCATTCCCTGTCTGAGTTATCACAGAAGGGAGACATGCAAATACTTGTCAGGTGCCAGAGACAGTTGCAAGTGCAGGCAATCCTTACTGCAAGAAGTTAACCTGGGCTATATTTGTGGGTATGTGTGGATTGAGTCCAGGTATGAGTGATCATTATTCAGGTTAATGTATACACAATAGTGGCTGTGTATGATGAAAACTGGGTCCAGATCAGTCATGCTCTGATGCCAGTTAAGATTCTGGGAAAAAAAGTTCATGGCTGAATCCAGTTACTATGCAACAATATTTATACACAGTACAATAGGTGTTCTGACAAACTATTACACACCCCTTAAAAACTCTCAGATAATATGTTCACCCTTATTTTCATGTTTGTAGTTTTCTGAACTATGTTTGCATGTACCTAAAGCAGAAGAAAGGTTCTAGTTTTCTAAAGTTTGGTTTTAGATTTAATTCTGACTGCAACACAAGACAATCACAGACCTAGTATGTGTTTAGATAGTCATTAACATGTTTGCCTCACAACTCCGAGGTTGGGGGTTCGATTCCCGCCTCCACCCAATGTGCATGGAGCCAGTATGTTCTCCAGTTTGCTCCCGCAGTCCACAGACATGCGTTGTAGGCTGATTAGCATCTATAAATTGTCCATTGTGTGTGAATGGGTGTGTGACTGTGTGTTTGTGTGATGCAATGGGTTGCCACCCCTTCGAGGATGTACCCCGTATTGTGCCCCAAGTCCCCTTGGGATGGCTCCAGGCTCCCCACAGCCCTGAGCAGGATAAGCAGTACAGAAAATAGAGGGCTGGATATTTCCTCACCATTTTGGTGAGATTTAATTATAGTTTATTAAAGTTGTGGTGTCAAAGTATGTTATAATAAGATTAAAAAATAAAAATTAAAAAAAAAAAAAAAACATTTTGGCCAAAACCAGACTTTTAATCTCTTTTGTCTATTTTCCCAGACGACCACACAAATAGAAAACTAACAATTTATTTAAACTCATTTTGTCCTAAATTATAAAAAAGAAAAAAGAAACACAATTACATGCTGGAAACAAACATTTGTTATTAAATATATTCAAACTTAAACCCCAGCAACCACCTTACTACTGGAAAATGTCCGTAAAATAGCTAATTAATATCTTAGCAGATGGATACCGACCCACTAGTTCGTAGATAGCTAAGAAAACAATCGCCCAACCCACACCACCAGACATGCTGCCCAAAACTCTGAGCGCTGCTTTCTCTAGTTTAGTTCTCCATGTGTTTTCATTTATTTTTCCATGTGTATTTGCATTGGTTCCATCGCTGTTTCTGCCACTGTCCTCACATTGGTTTGTTACCTATTGTACTCAACAGTTCTGTGTTTTATTTTGATTAGGTTGTCTATTTATATGCTCCTGTTTCTTTGTCATTTTACTTGATGGCAATCCTGCGTTACCTGAGCCTTATTTCTCCATCTGAAATGTTTAGCATTCTGAATTGTACCTCGGATTTTCTTTTTTTTTGGCTTCACCTACATGTGTCTTGACTTTCATTTTGTAACATGATGACAATTTTTGGCTTGCACTTAATCAAAAACATACTAAGTTTATGCAATAATTTCCCACCTGCATCAGCCTACATGTTACAAGTATACTGTACATAAAATTTCTTCAATCAACTTTTGACATTGTCAAATATTGTTAAACTGAATGCATTTGAAACATTGTGATGTATTTGTTATGAGAAGCAAGAATGTATTACACAATCTCACTGTTAATTCCACCTGGGTATGATTAAAAATGTGTGTATGTCCGTGTTAAACATTCAGAACAATGTGCTGAGAACTGCCCAAATGTGTTTATAACACGTGCATGGAGGTTAGGTCACAAAAGTTATATGAGATTACGATTGGTCTGCTAAGGCAGGATAGTGTCCTACTCAGAAGCATCACAATTCCATTGTTTACTGAATTTTAATGGAGGATTGAATGAGGAAGGACTTGCTGGAGTGTGCATAAGATAGTTGGATGAGACTTAGTATAGCCACGCACCATTTAAAACTAGTCATATTATTACATCCAGGTAAGCTTTAAAAAAAATTAAGATACCTTATGTTAGCTGAATGGTCAGTGTTAGATGGTAAGGTTATTAACATTTTTATCTAAAATACATAATTCATCTCAGAAATCCTGTCATATTAGCCAGTTGGCCTACATGATGTCTGAAAATATCTGTATGTATATAAATAACATTGTCATCCTTCTCCCTACTTAAATATTTTATATATACAGTACAGTATGGACTCAAAGAAACACCCACATTCCTATGTATGTATGCTCACATTTACATATACTGCATGCAGTGCCAGCCCATGCACATATGGTATTAGGCAAGCTTCACCCAAGCCTCACAACACCATGCTTCCCATTTTCAGACTGAACACTTCAGGCCAGTATGTGCCTTCACACATTTATTTTTTTCTTCACAGCATTTTATTCCTACCTCAGATTTATTTTTTTTTTCCCCTCACTGTACAAATGGTCTTGTCACTCAGGCATTTGTCATTCAGGAAACATCTATATGTATTTTTTTACTCAATATATTATTCTTTGTTCCCTACTGTTCAAACTCAGCTGGCTGTGGTTTTATCTAATTCTGACCAGTAGTACGTTTACAACACATCTATTCAGTAACTTAGTGCTGCAACAGGTTTGTACTTATTGATTTTGTGTTAACTTTATTAATGAGAAATGCATTCTTGGAAAACTGCCTCATCGAACCTGGTCTGAATACATTCATTGTTCAAGTCACTTCCTCTTTCTCAGTGGTACTGTTTGAAACAAGGCTTAGGTAAAGTGATGGGCAGTTTGTGTAGATGGCATAGTTGTAAGTGGTTTTCAGTTTGATTCTATTCACATTATCTTTACTAGCATGTTACCACCCTAAAACAACTTAGTACTGCCTGAGCATCTTACGCTTCTGGCTGACAGTGGATAAAACACTTACACCAATTAAACATATCAGTTTCTCTGTGTGAAGTGTAGTATAGATATTAAAACAGAAAAAAATACACCAATTCACCAGTCTTTGAAAGTGCTGTTACACTGCTAAATAATTTGTACTGGTGTAAACATGAGTCAAAATAACTTCCACTTCTAACTTGAAAAAAATTCCTTTTCTCTCACTGTTTTGTCCTCATTTAACACCTTCAGCTCTCTGTGAGTTTGAAATGTTATGGAGTTTTGTTATAATTTTTAGCTCTGTTTGGCATAAGGAAATATTTATACTTCACAAAAAAAAATTGTAAATGTGGTTCAGTGTGTTTATATTTTTAAAGTGAAGAGCAATTAATATGTTATATTTACACATGTCTGTGTGTATGTGTAAAAATAGTGATTTCTCTTTACGTTTCACTAGCACTCAGGTCAATTCCAGATGTCGCCTGCTAAAGACCCTACAAGCCATCATCCTTCTCTCTAGCTTTCTGCAACCCGAATAGTCATAACTCCAAAAAGGACCCTGTGGTAAAACCACATGTCGCACTCGATCAGTTTTAATATTAGCAGGATTCTGGGAGTGCACGTGGCAATTTGTACATCTGCGCACTAACGCGTGCACCAATCCAGGCCCGCTGAGAGCACGTGAAACTAGTCCCGCCTCAGGAGAAAAGTGTGTTTGAAATGTGACGGCAAGTGGGGAATTTTATAATAGGGCCCCCTTTTGCAGTTTTCAAGCTGTTTCTCTGGTGGCAGGTGGAACTTCTCACTGTACACAGAGGGAACAAAATAATGTTTCATGGGAAGAACTGTTGGATGGCATGGAAAGCTCAAAGAGATAAAGCATTTCAAGTCAGCTAGATAGTGTTCATTGGAGTGTTTCGAGCTTATCTACTTAGAACGATTCGCATAAAATGGGACCAAAACCTTTCCCCTTACCCAAAGAAAATCGCTCAGGCAGGACCTGCATCTAAAATTTGTCTCTTTATTTCTGCACTGAAGCAATCAGGGTAATGTAATGAGTTATCACCCAGAATTGCTGATGTAGTTTAGGACACAGTGACACAGGACACTATTTTCTAACTGAAATTTCACCATGTAGCAGAATACTGAAACATTGCAGGTAGCTATCTAAGACAACCCAGGTTTATAGACAACCCAATGTTATAATATTTATTTAGCATTAAATTGATATTCCACCTGCTCACACATGCCTGTGGATTGTAATGCAAAGCTGTAAATAAGAATATGATTATCATGAGTTAAACCCTATTTTAGCATTTAACATTATTCATTATCTTCTACATTACTTTCAAGCTATTTACACACTGTAAACTTGATGAATATTTAAAAAGCTTGCTTCAAACATAATGTATGAAGTTAAGTTTATAAAGATTTCTGGATGAGCCAACAGTAAATATTTTAGGTGAGAGACGTCTGTTACATGTTAAACCAAAAAAAAAAGCAGTCATTATCTTGGATGATAAAATGTATGAATTCAATTTTCATTCAGTTCAATTCTTGGCATAAAGAAATTTTATTATCTAAAACCCTCATCTGTTCAGCTCATGAACCTCTGAAATGTGTAACCCGAGGACGAGCCGGGAGGATCTTAATTAAAAACAGCAGAAAACAAAAGATAAAAATCAGTTACTCTAATAGGTCTCTTAGTATTTTCCATCTATCAAAGCATATATTTTATAATTTCTTGGCTTTATAGAATATCCTAGTTGTGATATTATTGTACATATATCTAATAATGTCATACTATTAATTATTTCATAATCTGTTGGCAAACTAGCAGTTGTGAAAATATCATTTCAGAAGGTTTTTTTTTCTATTTACAAAAAGATATAAAAGTTAATTTCCATGTGAATCTATTTGAGAGAGCACAGTAGCAGCTAATTTTTAGCATATATATTGGTATTGCCTTTCAAGTCCTTCATCCTCCATGAGCCATCCCGAAGGATTTACCAAATGAGAAGTTATAAGCTTCCTAAAGCGCCACAGATGTAAGCAAATGGAAGCACTCCGGGAAAAGAAGTGTTCACCGTGTTACACGGATACTCTCTGGCAGCTTATATGGTGATTCAAGAGCCTAGAAAAGGTGTTCAAGATACATGGAAACAGTGCATTAAAAATAGATCAATTGACTCATGGCAGAAGAGGGTAGAGTGAACATTAGCTGGCAGATGATTGGATCTTAAGCAGTGTCTGAGAATGAATGGAATTTTAATTGGGGACAATTAAAAGCAGCACATCACATTACAGACCTCACACATACACACTCATACACACTCAAGCTTGGTAATTCTTGATTTCTCTAACTTTTAGCAGACTAGTTTGGTGTAAAAAAAAACAAAAAAAAAACAATCAAATAAAATAAAAAACCCAGCCAAGACATAAGCAGGGTCAGAAGTCTGCTACTTTAAGAGAAGCAAATAGCAAAAATGTATTTGCTTGCTAAACATCAAGTAGTAAAAAAGAAAACTGCATATAACACAAACACATTAACTCACAACATTTATGGTAAGATGAAATTGTTTACCAATTTTGTTCATTCTAAATCATGTAGTTCCAGAAAAGTGAAAAAAAATCCACTTTAAAACATTTATTAACAGCAAATAATATGCTGACTATAATGAAATCAATGTTGATAGTTTGTTCATAAAAATTTTACTATATCACCAGTGGAAAATATTAAACTATTGCTTTGGTGCCTCAGTATTCCCAGACTTAATACCAATATTAAAAATTTAGACTTATAGAAAGGAAAAGTATGAATCACAGCTTTAACTGAGAAATGAATTTGTAATCTATTGTGGAATACATCGAATAATAAAAGCCAGTCTATAAGGAAAAGCTCTCAACTTCAGTCCTGTCTATGCCATAAAAAGATTTTCAGGGTGAATGAGCGTCTGACCCACCAAAAAGAAAAAAATAAGGGGGAAAAGTGTAACCCAAAACAGCACCATTCCTTACTTGGAGCGGAAAGGCAAGTGGAAAGTTGTGTGTCCAGCTTTATTATTTTTTCAGCTCTAGGCACAAGGCCTCATCTACAGTATGACTATAGAAAGGCAAAGTAAGAACTAAAATGGGGCATAATAATAATAATAATTATTATTATTCCATATTGACATTGTGTATTACAGATTAATTTTAGAAGTATTACATAAGCACGATTTATGATCTTAGTGCTACTGTATTTTAAACTTATGCTACAACACTATCATCTATTTAGCCACCATTGCAACCTGCTTAAGTTAGTAATGATGCTCAGCATACAGCCTCACTTGTAAAATGATCAAATAGAGACTAATAGAGGTGATGAACAACTATAATGACAAGTAAAATGGCCTTTGCCAACAACTGTCTGATATGGCACCATAAATTCAGACCAGATTCCATATAACTGCCAATATAAGAGAAGACTAATGTTTCATATATCTATGAAGAATCAATTCTGGAATTGGTTGCTAGCAATTTTTGCCACAGCATTGAAGTCGTGGATAATATCATTGTAGATCACTCTATACCATTCTATGAGCCAAGAAAAATTACTGTCTAAATATCACAGCTCATTTTAGATTATTAAGTACCAGTTTTCTGCTCTGTTCATGAGTTCTCAGTGACACAGAGCAGGCTATTCCTCAAAACTGTGCCATACATTATTTGGTTCCCTTTACGCTGACTTATTTTATTCTCAGCCACAATACATCAAAATGTCACTGACAGAGCCCAGCACAGCAAAACCTGCCAGTTGTGGATCCTTTAACCACTCTTTTTATAAATACCCACGATAATAATGCCACAAACCACAGAAACCATGCCTGTGCCTGGTATTAGCCTTCTTGTGCCACGCGCCGCCTCAAATTATCGCTTGTCCACCATTACGCATCAGCACACAACCACAATTTCACCTTCAACAATCCACCAAAAATTAATCAGCATACTCCCAACTCCCAAAAATGTACCCTGCCTACACTCAGACCAAGGGCGTTCTGCTTTTTTTCTTCTGCCTCATGATCCATTTCAGCGTTATCCATTGCTCGCATTATGTGGAAACACTGGCGCTAGTGTGATAGAAAGAGCCAAGAAGGCACAGCTGGCTAGGATCAAAAACGTAGTGCAAGCAGTAGAGCATGTTAGACACACTGTGAAGAAGTCTGTGGGAGCTGGACTTCTGAATACCCTATCGTATGCACTGAATTTATGTCTCAAGCAACACAAAGAGACTGGCAGGGAAGGTGTCTGAGGGAAACATATGCTTTATCTATTAGCTTAAACGTCTGCTGTCAGAGGGAATAAGCCCTGTATATGGTATTGTAGAGAATTGATGGACATTTTGACATTACTGATAGATGAGATCTGCTGTGAAAGGAACTCCTTTGAACTCCTGTTATTGGTTATGTTATTTAAAAATCTTTTTTGTTTGTTTGTTTGTTTTTCCTTCCAATCACTGCCCTGTGGAACAACTGAATCCAAAGTAGCAGGAATAATTTGACATGTCTGAAGAAGAAGGAACCTGAGGCAGGTAAGGAAAAGCCTGCGAGTCTTTTGGGAGGTGAAGCTCTGAGATGTGGGAACTGGTGTACATTTCTGAGATCCAGTCTGTGAAATAAGTTGATTTACACCCACTATCCATTCAAGCTAATTCTGTCATTTATGTTAAGATCAGTGTTTCCAGGGCCTGTCTATACATTCTACACAGCCTAAGGTCTTGGTACCTATTGTTATGGTGTTGTGAATGGAAATTGTTTGGTGTGTGCTTATCATTATTTTTATTGTCCCCAATTTTCATCCATCCATTTTATGTACTGCTTACCTTACACCGGGTCACAGGGAGCCTGGAGCCTATACCAGGGGACTCTGGGCACAAGGTAGAGGACACCCTGGGCAGAGTGCCAACTCATCGCAGGGCACAATCACACATATTCACACACTACGGACAATTTGGGAATGGCAATCAGCCTACAAGTCTCTGGACTGAGGGAGGAATCTGGACTCTGGACTCTCAGTCTCTGGATTGAGGGAGGAATCTGGAGTACCAGTAGGAAACCCTCAAAGCACAGGGAGAACATGAAAGCTCTGAGCATTTAATTTTGTGACCCCAACTCTTGGCCACCCTACATTCTTAAAAATTCCATATTTATCATTATAGGACTACAGTTACATTTGAACATTTTATTATGTTAACATACATATGTGTAAAATATAATCACACCATATGATCACGCAAAATCTGTCTGATATTTATGAGATTAATTTACAAAATAAATCAATGAAAGAAGAGATTATGAGTTCCTTTTGTGACCCCATTTTTAAATCAAGTGACCCAACATGGGGCCGTGACTCTTAGTATGGGAACCCATGCTGTAGGGGTGATGGACAATTGGAGACGTTATCCTTCACTGTCCCTAAGTACCCTATTGAAATACAAGGCACTTCAATATTGTTGTGTTTTAGTGGGAATCATGTAGTAAAGTGTACTGTGACTGCAAGGTGATGTGTTGGACATTTCTTACATCCACTGCCCATGTTTAGATTTATTTATTTTTTTTTAACATTCATAGTGACGTGGACCAGAAGGTACTCAAGGTACTCAAGTAATTAGATTTTTTTCCTAGGGAGACAAGTGCAGGAACATCCTCAGATGATGGATAAGAAGGCGTAGCACAAAGAACAGAGCAGATTTTTCTTGTTTTTCTGCGAAGTGAACATTTACAGTAATATTAATAGAAATTGTCCCTCAAGGGGACATAAATGGAGGTATTAGTTACAAAGCAGGCCTCTGTCAGTGCAAACAACCCAGAGATACTTTTCAAATACACATTGTCAAGTACTGTAAGTTAAACACACTCACACACCATGAGATTGTCAGAATAAGTTCTGGCATATTTGTCATAACAGTAGGCGGACTACCTTAGCATTATCATTATGCCACCAACTCTATGCAGCAACAACTCACTCAAAGGTCAATACATTACATGCATGCCCTAAATCAACACTGGACAGGCTCTCAGCACATGCAGATCCCTTCAACAACTGCGCTGGGAACAAAGACCAATAAGGGATTGAAGTGAAGCAAGGTTTCCATAACAGACCCCAAAACAGCTACGGCAGGGGCACACAGTGTCACTGCATTAATAGCCATCGCGGCAGTCGTGTAACGGCCAGAAAAGTCTGGCATACCTGGACTTGCCAAATAGAGAAGGCTAAATGAGGCTGACTGGCCTCATTTCCCCTTTAAACCCTGAAGGCAGTAGGAAAATGTCTCCAGCCTCATAGAACACCTTCCTCAAAGGAAGTTCCACGCTGTCTAGAATTACACACTCTTATTGGTATGCACCGAATAATTCAGTTTTGCATTAACCATTAAATAATGATGGCAATCACATTATTCAATGATATATCTATATCTTAATTTGTAGATATAGACAGAATCATGCTTGTTGGTTTATTCTAGTAATGTTTTTTTTTTTTTTTCAAAAACTGATTTAGTCTGATTTGGCCAGACTGATTCATTATCAATATATATCGCAATTATAAACACATTTCCAATATATTGACATAGATTACAGCATTTGTCACTGTCTTACGTTCCGGGTGCAAGCATCAGTTCATTGTATTCAAACCGAGCAGAAAGAGCACAACACAATTGGCTATGTACATGATGACGTACACCAATGACATGCAGCCAGTGCTCAGCAGTGGTAGGCTAAGCTCCAATGCAGAAAGTTTTAGCAACAAAATGAGTACCCCTGATTGCAATACAAATGCGACTGAACGGCCTTCCACAAGTGAGGAGAAACAGACAAAATAGTTGATAAGAGATGAAAGACTGATTCACTGGTATGGAAGTGGTTCGGCTATCTAAGATCTGATAAACTTCAGGTTTCAGTGCGCTGCAAAATGTGCTGGAGAGTGATGCAGAATTTCAGCAGGAACACTTCGAATCTGTTCCACCATCTGAAGTAGTTTCATCCGATAGAATATTCTGAGAGTCAGAAGATGAGACACCATAACAGTTTAAGCCAAACTGAGTCTGAAACATCACCGCCACCTCCATCACCAGCTGTGTCAAAAGAGAAACCCATGCAGCAAACGCAGATGGTTGTATTCATGCCTTATGACATGCAGCCTAAACGTCATAAAGACATTACTAAGGCTGTCACAAACTTTTTGGCTAAACACATGATGCCGTGGGTTTCAGGAAAATGACGTCAGTCATCAACCCCAGATACTAGCTCCCTGGCCGGAAATATTTTTCACGAACAGCTATTCCTACACTTTATGGTTAGAATAGGGTGGATGAGTAACTGAAGTCAGTGTCATACTATGCGACCACAAAATAACTTAACATAATACCTGTGGTCAAGTCAAACCTCGGAACCATGCTTTATTGACCAAGATTGGAAGCTTGTCAGCTTATGCCTCCAGACGATTTACTTTCCTGAGGATCAAATGGGCAAAGCAATTGCAGCCGGACGTATGAATGCGCTTGCATCCTGGGGACTCGGCGAGGACAGCCAGGTCTGCATCATCACAGATAGCGGGACCAATACCATCAAAGCCACTTAGTTAAACAGATGGACAATATTACAATGCTTCGGGCATCGATTGAACTCTGCTATTGGTAAGTTATACACAGTTAATATACATTTGGGTATTATGTTAAGTTATTTTGCTTATGGTATGAGGATATATTACTACAATCATTGCAGCAACAAATAGGCGATATGCTTACCACAAAACAGGCCTAACCTAAACGTAGCTTAAAATTGCAGTGCTTGTATGTTTTTGATAGCTATTTTTATATTCTTTATATTTTTTATATTCTTTTTATATTCACACAATTTTATGCTTGCTATATGGTTGTTGCATGCCATGTCATAAGAATTTCATTGAGCATGTGTTATAAAACACTTGAGTTGAGGTGCTCCGTGTTGTGTAGGCTATGACTATGGAGCCTTGCACTGCAATCTTAAGTGGCTTAAAGCATAAAACTCCATACCAAATCCAGACACTAGATATTACTTAGTGCTTAGTTGGCCTATAGTTTTGATTAGGTGATTTCATTCCCCCTATTTTTTAAAGTGACTTTACAGGCTATTCATTTATTCTTTAGTCAAGACATATATATTGTATTTGTATGGATTCATACATACAACAATTCTATCAATTTAATTCAAAGGTGTTTTCCTGGCATGGAAACAGATTTTTACAGATGCCAAATAAGGTGTGAAATAAAATTTAAAAATGTACGTAAGCAAGTGAATTGTGAAATATAAGTACAAATGAGAACTATATATTGCAATATCTTTTCTCTCTGTGTCTACAGAGAAATTTTAACCAAGACAAGCAAGTGGACAGAGCAATTGGGGTCTGTAAAAAGGTGGTGGATGCAGAAAAGGGCCATCACAGAGGTACTCTCAAAGGCCATGAAGACCAGGTTGCTGGTTCCTACCTGCCAAGATGTGGACGTTTTAGAATCTATAGATGCAACTCTAAGCCTGCTCCACGAATTCACTGAAGCCTTGTCCAGTGAGTCCTATGTCAGTGTGTCATTCCTAAAACCAATGATGCATCTTTTCAACACCTACATCTTGAAGGAAGTAGAGGATGACACCGACCTCACCAGGACAATAAAGACAACAGTGATGGGATACCTCAACGAAAAGTATGATGACCCAGCCATGGATGATCTACTTGACATGGGATGCCTCGTTGACCCAAGATTCAAGCCTCAGTACAGTCAGGAGGAGAACATAGAACACATCAAAGAGAGAGAAGGGATGCTGAAGGGAATGATAGCTGTTGTGGTAAGGGAAGAGGAGTCTAGAGAAGAAGCCATGGGAGATGCTTCTGCAGCAGTGACACCAGCCAAGAAAACAAAGTGGTTACACTGTGTCTCATTCGGGTCATTCACACACACACCAATAGTAGCAGAGCTGCCATGCAAGTCACTTGGGGTTCAGTGTCTTGGCCAAGGACACTTCGACATGTGGAGTCATGTGAGCCAGGAATTGAACCACCAACCCTACGATTAGTGGACAACCCTCTCTACCACCTGAGCCACAGCCGCAAAATCTTGTGTTAAAAAATTCTATGCTAAAGACCACAAAAAATTCATCATATTCTCCTATTGTCACGATAAGCTCCCCCCATGCCCAAGCCTGCTGATCAAGCTCCACCCAAGTCCAAGCTTGCTGACCAAGCTCCACCCAAGTCCAAGGTCCACTTCAGCTGGAGGTTCTCCTGGCAACCGCAGAGCTCGAACCCAAGCCCCACAAGGTGGACTCACCTGCCGAGCTCCAACCCGAGGTCCCCATGGCAGCCTCAATACCCAGCCAGATGTTCTCCTGGCAACCACAGAGCTCGAACCTGAGCCCCACAAGGTGGACTCACCTGCCGAGCTCCAGCCGGAGGTTAACCTGGCAACCTCCGAGCACATACCTTCAGACCAAGTTTTGCTCATGTCCATGCCTGCAGATCAAGTTTTGTCCAAGCCTGCAGATCAAGTTTTGTCCAAGTCTGCAGATTAAGTTTTGTCCATGCCTGCAGATCAAGTTCCGTCCATGCCTGCAGATCAAGTTTCGTCCATGTCCAAGCCTTCAGATCCAGTTTTGCTAATGTTCAAGTCTGCAGACCAGGTTCGGCTCCAACCGGAGGTTAACCTGGCTACCACAGAGCCCAAACCTGAGACCCACGAGGTGGCTCCAGGCTGAGGACCACAGGAAGCTTCCAGTACCCGAGCTCCAGCCACAAGCCAATGTGTCAACCTCTGAAACTGAGCTAGAACCTGAGACCCATGTGGAGGTTTCACCTGCCTAGCTCCAGCCAGAGGTCCACGTGGCAACCTCGGAGGTCCACCATGAGAACCATTAGGAGGACTCACCAATCAAGCTCCAGCCACAGGCTAGTATATCATCCTTAGAGCTCAAGTGGGAACATGAGGCCCATGAGGGGGGCACAGTTCCAGAAACCCAGCATGAGACCAAGTTCCAGCTAGAGGTCAACGAAGTAACCGCCCCAGCCCAAATACTGTCCCAAATATCTGCAGACACGGACAGCCAAGTTCTGCTCATGCCCGAGTCTGCCGACAGAGACAGCCAATTTCTGCTAATGCCCGAGTCTGCTGAAATGGACAGCCAAGTTCTGCTTGTGCCCAAGTTTGCTGAAGCACACGGCTAAGTCCTGCTCACGCCTGAGTCGGTCGACACGGAGAGCCAAGTTCTTCTCACGACCGAGTCTGTCGACACGGACAGCAAAGTTCTGCTTTCAGGCTCAGCCGAGGACTTCAATCCACTTTCCAGTGAAATTAGGAAGTGGTGTTATAAGCTGGTGGAGCAGAGCAGGCAGATCACGGAGGAAATCGCTCGGCTCCATCACCTGTGACAGCTTATGCAGTCTGCCATTGCAGACTCGGGGCTCCTGGCGGGGGACATTCCTCACTCTCCATTTCTGGTGGGAGATCTCTGCCTTCCTGTTCAGCTGAGGACGTCGCTCTGCATTCCTGTTCAGCTGAGGACATCGCTCTGCATTCCTGTTCAGCTGAGGTCGTCACTCTGCATTCCTGTTCGGCTGTGGTCGTCGCTCTGCCTTCCGGTTCGGCTGAGGAAGTCGCTCTGCCTTCCGGTTCGACTGAGGAAGTCGCTCTGCCTTCCTGTTCGGCTGAGGAAGTCGCTCTGCCTTCCTGTTCGGCTGAGGACTTCGCTCTGCCTTCCTGTTCAGCTGAGGACTTCGCTCTGCCCTCCTGTTCGGCTGAGGACTTCGCTCTGTCTTCCTGTTCGGCTGAGGACTTCGCTCTGCCTTCCTGTTCGGCTGAGGACTTTGCTCTGCCTTCCTGTTCGGCTGAGGACTTTGCTCTGCCTTCCTGTTCGGCTGAGGTTGTCGTGCTGCCTACCTGTTCAGCTGAGGACATCGCTCTGCCTTAATGTCTCACGAGGACGTTGCTTTCCTTTGCTGCTCTGCCATAGGCATCCCTCTGCTCTTGGGTTTCACAAAGAAAGCTGTGCAGTCGCCTGGCTCTACTTGGGACATTCTGCTCAGGGGGCAGGGGGCCGGTGCCGCCAATGGATTAGGGTGTTTCGTGGTGCTCCGGGAGTAGCACCTTTTTTTTGGGGGGGGGGGTTCTGTCACGATTCCCCCTTGAAGCAGAGTGCATTGCGCATGCACGCAGGCACCTGCTCTTTCCTGAGTTGACATTTCAGGACAGTTCTACACGTGTGTTTTTGTTTATGTTTATGTCATGTCTCCTCCCTGTGTATATTATTGGTTATGTGTTCACGTGTCTGTATTGATGTCAGCTGTTAGTATTCACAACACTAAGTGAACAAGCGTATATACCGCCATAGTCATAGTTCATAGTCCATGTTATTTTAGTTACACTGGTTCCTCCGCTACCAGTTTATAGTCTTTGTTTTGGTTTCCGGTTTTCATGTTAGTGTATCGACCTCGTTAGCCCGTGACACCAACTTTGCTTTCTGCCTCGCCCCGAATTGTTCTGATTGCTGATCGCCTGACACTTGCCTGTTTTTGGATTACTCTGTTTGGATCACGTTTTGGATTTACTGCTTGCCTCTTCTTAATAAAGACTGTTCAAATAGCATTTGTATCCAGCCTTCTCTCTCTGACGTCATGACACATAACACCTATATTATTTCATATTACATTGCTTACATTTACATTTCTTTTTAAAGACACTGTTTTAAAATTCCTGTGATTTTTACATGCAAGTATTTTCCATTATGGTCCAGTGGAGTGTTAAGTATATAGTGTTAAGTTATACAGTGTTAAGCATATCGGTATCGGTAAAACCTTTGACTTTGTGAAGTCCATTACAGTGCAGATGTCTGATGCTTACCTGATCATCATAGCGATATGTGAGATACTTCTCTCCTGTTGTGTCCTCCAGAAAGCTTCCTTGTGGAGAGAGAGCGAACTCAGGCAAGAAGTATGCACTCTGAGACTGACTTGATTCTGCCTGTAGAACAAAATAAACCATTAGAGCCACATTGATATATTACATCTGGTTTGCACAGGTATAACACTAGAAGTTTTCATGTTTCATTGCTCCAACACAACTCATTTCACTAATCGGCCCATTATGAAGCCACTTATACTGAAACTTTATTACAAAATACCATACACACTACTCACAAACACATGGGTTGCTATTAGGAATCCCTTCCTTGTGACTACATTGCCCATACAAGAGCACAATGTAGTTGCACATCTTTTGCCATGCATTATCTCCCAGCCTTCCCCTGCTCAATCATTATAGTGACCTCCACTGGACCATCATCCATCCATCCATAACTTATCCTACAAATGGGTTGTGGGGAGTCTGGAGCCTATCCCAAGGAACTCAGGGCACAGGGCGGGGGACACCCTGGACGGGATGCCAACCCATCACAGGGCACAACTGCACAGACATTCAAACACTAAGGACAATTTGGATTTGGAAATACCAAACAGCCTACAACACATCTTTGGCTGGGGAGGAAACTGGAGTACATGGAAGAAACCCTCAAAGCACAGGAAGAACATGCAAACTCAGTTCATACAGGACGGAGGCAGGATTCAAACCCCCAACCTCAGGGGTGTGAGGCAAGCATGGTAACCACTTAGCCACCATGCCCAACCCCCCCGCCACACTGGATCATAACTGTGTAGATATTATAAACACCTCAATAAACACCCATCAAACTGTGAGTGTAAAAAAACAAAACAAATAAAAGCATATTATATCTGTTCAGAGATGATTCAGTGGGAGACTTTTTCAGCTGATGGATGGGATTACAAATTGTGCATAGAATTATATGGGGTACAACATGCACTTGTAAGTATATGATACATGGTGTATCACTTAGCTTAAGTTACCTATAACTAGAATATTCTATATTCTATAATATAAAGGTTGTACCCAATAAAAAGGTAACTCTGAATATTGACAAAGTGAGTTACTGAGTTCAGATGTGAACCCCAAACACTGATAAATAACAGATAGCTGCACTGGTTAGTGTGACTTTCTGTTCACATTTTGCATTTTATTTTTCCACTCATAAGTCATCATATTACTAATTATATTCAAACTGCCTCCAAGTCAGTAGTCACTGGTCGTGCTGGAGATCCACATTTCTTGCAGAGGTCAGTTCTATTCAACCTACTCCAGCCAATCAGGGCTTTGGCAAAGCATTGATTAGCAGGATCAGATGTGTTTAATAAGCAACAGAGCCAAACTTTGCAGGAATGTAGATTTGCAGAACCATAGTTGGTGATCACTGTATTAATCTAATAGTCATTAGCAGCTAAGGTTCTGTGTCAGTGGGCCAGGTTGTGGGTTAAAATCACATGTGATTAGATTAGGTTGAATCCAGTCTAATGTGCAATTTGTTTTAAATGAAAGTGTCTACTAAAAACAAGAAAGAAAACAGGAATTGCATTTTTGATGTTAAACAGAATGCAGTAAATATGAAACAGCATCATGAAACTATACTCACACAGTATTTGGACTATAAAAAGCTTGACGATATGTGACATAATATAAGGTCTGTGCAAGTGACTTTAACCTGACATCAGCTTTACACAATAACATGTAGGTATTTATGCCCTCTCTGACCCGGAATGTATTACACTAGTATACAGCTATTCTGTTCATGGTTTAGAAAGGACACGTTGGAGCATTAATCAGCTTCACTTGGCTGAAATGGATGCCATTCATGTGTCTCTTATATCATTATGCTATTGCTCCAACCTCCGTCAGAGAACAACAATATGCAGCTTAAAAATGATTTAGGAACTCATCGACCACAGCACTTGCTTAGCAGCCAGATCTCCATCAGCCTAAACAAACATTCACATTTTTTAATTCAGGCAAAGGCCCATTTTGCTCAATGGGTCACCTAGAACAATCCCAGAGCCATGCAATCCTGCCAGAGAAGAAATTCCACCTTACGCAAAAGGCTTTACTCACAAAAGCTTAGCAGCAACATACACTCAGAGCACAAGTCCTCAATCATGGCAGCAATTTTCAAGCACAATGAACTCACTGTATTTAATTCACAGTATGGTGGGGATTAGCTAAACAGGCTAGCCACACTCTTCTAAACAATTTCTGATGGTTTAGGGGGTTAAAGAATTATGGAGGAATCTTTTGAAAGACACAAATGGTGTTTTCTCTCACCATTTCCTAAGGAAACATATTTGCAAATGAGAATCTGGCACCACACAGTCAATCGCTGTAAATAGGGATAGAGATTGTGTTAAGAGAAGTGCCTAGTAATATATTTCAAGCAGATATGCAGCTGCCAGCTTTTAAAGGCACTTGCTTTCATCAGTGACAGTCAGTTCTATACTGAGAGGCCTGCTGTGTGTGTGTGCATGTGTGTGTGGGTGTGTGTGTGTGTGTGTGTGTGTGTGTGTGTGTGTGTGTGTGTGTGTGTGTGTGTGCACGCATGTGCCTAATGCTTTTGAAAACTATTATAAACCTTTTCTTAAAACTTTTAAACTGCCTTATATCTATGGGCCTACTTTCCCTTTTAGACACACACACACACACACACACACAGACACACACACACACACACACACCTGCTTTATTTTCCCCTGGACCGTCCCTCAGCCTAAACAAGTCTACACAATGACCTCTCTCTCCAAAACTTCCTTAAGTACCTCACCATCTGTCTGTACTCTTAAACACACACACACACACACACACACACACACACACACACACACACACACGCTACCCTCACTAAAAAGTGATCCAGGATTTGGGTGCTGCGACAGAGGTCTCAAGGGAAAGCAATCTTCCTCACCTATTAATCCTCTGTGAGCTATAGAGGAGCCAGGTAGCCCACACAGAGCGGCAATAAACAGAGAGACAACAAATAAACCGGTATGTAAAGAAGTAAAACATTGCAATACACTGTATACATTAACAGATAGTTGAAACCCACAGGACATGCATCTGCAAAAAAAAATTATATACACAGATGTGGCATCTACTTAATTAAACTAATATGGCTCAGAGGGAGTGTCTTTATTTAAGAAATGTTCTGTAACAAACTGTAACCATAGGCAACAGGATGTCCACACAATTATATCATTAATTATTTAGACTTTTCGAAGAATCTTCATTATAATACAAAGGTGGTGTACCTTTGCACCTTCCTCTCAGGCCAGTGCATTCTCATGAATCCAAAAACACACACAGAAGTCAAAACCCAGAAGACACAGCAACAATATCTAGGAAACAAGGAGTTAAGAAAAAAATATGACACTTGGAACCAAAGTACTAGGAGAGCTCCTGAAACTAGGGAAACACAAAAACACAGCTTAGGACTGTAATATTAAACATGCAAGACTTGCCAGCACCACACGATTAACTGTACACACACCAACTAATAGGACAAAATGGCAGGCTGCTGGTTGTATTATATATTATACAGTATAGTGTATATTTTTGAGGACAATGGTGGATTTATACAAACGGGGGTTTTGATTACGATAAACAAATTAAAAGGTACACTTTTAAAGGTTTTTTCAATAGTTCTTTGCTTCTGAAAGTGTCTCTATTTGGAGATAGATCTCTCTCTCTCTCTCTCTCTCTCTCTCTCTCTCTGTCTCTCTCTCTCTCTCTCTCTCTCTCTGGGTGTCACATAGACCCTTTAAGTATTCCCCAGAGAGAACTTTTAGCGGTTTTAGTTTAAAACTTTTTGTGTACTTAATATTTAGCTGAGGACAGAAAGCTTGTTTTATACTGTGCATTAGCAGCGTTGCCTTTTTAGTACATTGTTTGTAGTTTTTCTTCAACATTTTAAATTGCTCTAGAAATGCTGTTAAACCTAACTGCGCATGGAGAGGAAAGTTATATGTTGATAGGTGCCAAAAATGTGCATGTGGACGAAAAACCATTTCAACCAGCTAGATAGCCAGCTACTAATTCACTTTGCTGGTTTGGCTTGAAGAATCTGTGATACATCCAAGGCAACTGGGTGTGTCTCAAATATGATTGTGATGGATATAAGCCAATTATTTTAAATGGGATGGTTTTGTCCTGTTTTTAACCAGGTTGCTGCATCTCTTTACATCTGCCCTCAAATTGCGCACAAGAACACATGATTATATCATGTTCAGATGTGAAAACAAGGGTTCACATTTATCAAAGAATGCATAGGACAAGTTATAATTCTGTGTGCAAGAACTGCCTGTACATCATAGAATTTGCTATTTGAACTTGGGGTCTTGGGTCAATAGTGCAAATGCTTTACTGTTGCGCCAGTCTTTATGGTTACGTGTGTAGAATATATTGGCCCAATAACATTTGGAAAAATTGTCAATGTAAAGTTGTCTATTCCGATGCTTGAATTGGAAATGTACTGCAGTGTAATGTCTTGCAGCATGAATGATATGAATGCAGGTAAGACATGATATAATCCTGCTCATAGTCGGTTGGGAAATGCCAGACCTGTCACTAATTTGTCACTGAAATGTGAATAAAAACCCTAGAGACTTGAGTGTGCATGGGGATGCTATAGATGGGTTTTGTAGACCTTTCCAAAAGTGGGGCATGTTGCTGGCAGAGATTGCAACAGGCACAAAAAAAATCTAATGATGCACCACTCATAGCTCTCAGCAAAGAGTTTCTCAAAATCTTCAATCAAGTCACCATTCTCACCAATCCTCAATTTACACCAATTACAGTTTTCTACCACTAGGGCTTTCTGCATACACATGGTGGTTAGGAGTAGTCCTAAATATACCCATAGCCATACGCATGAGGACTTTCTTGTTCAATCAATTTCTCAAATTAGAAATGTGCATACACAATGTTTATGCACAAATCTATGCATACACACAACTATGTTTGATAAAAAGAGACCCCAGACAAGACAATTAGTAAACAGGAAGATAAAACCATAGCAGGTAAACAGAAGGGCGGACATGACTGAAGATTTTCAACTTAGATTCAAGTCCGAAACTATAGTATTATGCATTCAAAGGTTTCACTTCAGTTTTCAGACTTAAACTTTCTCTGACCCCTTTAGAAAAGATGGACGTTTTCTCCTCAATCAAGCTTTGTGTCATGCTGTGTTGATAACAGATAGAATCAGAGGCTGTGAACCGGTTTTATTTAGTCCTGCATTGCACAAACTCATTACACAAGGTTACTGGCATTTACAACAGAAAGCACAGGTGCGTCTATTTTATACAGCACCATGCTCTAAGTTTCAGCGAGCTCTCGATTAGGAAACTATGGTCGCATTGTCTGTGTCAAGCCGCAGAGCCAAGCGCTGAGTCGACATCCATGGCACGAATCCTCCTTGTGAAGATGAGATGTGAAAGGCTCTGCTTTGCCTAGAAGAATGTCTTGATTCTTTTAGAAGGAGCTACGCCCAATAAAATCAAGACAGTCCTGGCAGCACGGAGGCCTTATGTAACCCAGCAGGCTTTTCTTTCGCCAGCTATGGCCGCTCCTGAGTCAGGTTGGGGTTCTTAAAGTACAGAATGATTCAGATTAACATGGACAGTATAGAGAGAGCATGAGAAAGTATGTCATCAGTTATCAAAAACGAATAAAAATGTTACTCAGCTGATCCTGATTATTTAAGAAGACATAATTTAAAACAGACAAATCCATTGTTTAGCTGTGTGAGAAATCCTCATATGAAACTCTAATGTATCTGAATATGCTAGGGCTTTCATTTTCAAATTGAAGACACTGTGTATAAGATGTTTTCGATTGTTGCCTACATTGAACTCCACCTAATATTGCCTCCATTAGTACAGGCCTAATATTCCCCTAATGTTTTCGGTCCATATGAATGTAATGCAGTGTTGGACTGGGACATAATTTCAGACTGGGAGTCTCACACTCATCCAGGTCACCCCATACACCCAGAACAAATTTTGAAACAACTGACTATATTTTTTTTCTTTCGTAAATTAAAATTATTACACATAGTAGGGCCATCCCATAAACAAGCAGCCTAAAGCTAGTGAAGCAGTCCTGATTTATATCAGCTTATATGGGTCTGCACAAAACATTATACCAAGCATTTAACAAAAACCACAAGTGCAAAGCTGCTAGTAATTCTCTACTTCTCATTCACAAAAGTACATTAATTGCAGAAGAGAGGTAAAGAAAAGACTTATCTGAGAAGGTCAACAGGCGTCATAAGATTTCACTCCTCTCTGCAACTTTACCAATGCTGTTGTCAATGTCAATTCCAAGACGTATCTCAAGACGTCTTTCTGTTGACATTAACATGAAAACCCCAAGGTGTTCCTGATTGATAGAGGTCCTACAGTAAGTATATTCTGTCTGTACTTGTCACTTCTTCACCAGGTCTACTGCTATGAACAGACCTGTCTCCACCTTGTTGGAAAATGACAACTTCACTGTAAATTGTGTAAGTTAAAATAAAAGTATCACATTAGGGTAATGTGTTTTTGTTGTTGTTGTTATAGACTTAAAAAATACTTAAAATGCCTGAGATTTACCCATACTATATTTCATACAAATATATTAACACATGGTTAATTTCTCTTCTTTTACCTCTACCTGACCACTGCACCAGAGCTAGTGCCAGGTTGACTCGCTCCACTATATTGTGAAAAATAGGAGAAAAAAGGGTTGTTGTTTTTTTTGTTGTGTTTTTTTTTTTTTTTTATCAGCAGACATCATTTTCTATATGATAGATAATAAGTACATCATGATATATTTAAGAACATAGAGCACTCTCTAAATGTACTGGCAATAATGTAATGTACGGTCAATAATGTAATGCACGGTCAATTTGGAAATTTTTCTGCTAAATTACTTCATATTATAACTGTAGATAGCATTATACATTATAGATAACACTGTCCTTTAGCATATTTTGAGTGGTGATAGTAGTGAAATTGTGATTAATATTTGATTACTAAGTTAGCGAACACAAAGCTACAGTAGATGGTAAATGGCGGACTTATATAGTGCTTTTATCCAAAGCGCTTTACACTGTGTCTCATTCACCCATTCACACACGCACTCACACACCAATGGTAGCAGAGCTGACATGCAAGGATCTAACTTGCCATCGAACCGTTAACCCTACGATTAGTGGACAACCCACTCTACCACCTGAGCCACAGCCGCCCCTGTAGATTAGATTGACTTGCACTTGAAGCCCTGAACTGGTCAGTAATTTTGCTACATTTCGTACAATTACAGCAGCCTTTTAAGCTTATTACTGGTCACAATGTTAGAGCCAATCCCAATAAAATCTTGACACAATTTGACCCAATAGATAACGTGTTGTCCATGTCAGATTATACACGAAGATCCTCTAAAGTTAGTCCTGCGATTATAGAAAATGCATATTTGTTTTGCTTGTCATCAGTGTGATCCAGGCTCGTGCTGAAAATGGGGTCAAATAAACCGAAATATTCTTCAGGAGACAATGAGGATATTGTTTCTGTTCTTTAGTATGTTTCGTTTATGTTTCCCCCTTGACACTACCATATTTTTAGCTGTTACAATAATTTTTCATAATTCTGTGGCATTCTCCTCTTAGTGGCTTGATAGGATTATTCACACTGAAATTTTATGATCAACTGTCTTTGGTTGCAGTGGCATTAAATAAACAGACAGTGAGCATTTCCCATTGTAGATTCTAAGTATCTCAGCTCACAACCAAAGAATTATTTTATGACATGTGATTTTGCTGCCAACAGCAAAATCAGGATGAAAATCAGACAGTGTAAACTCGGCTTAACACGTCCAATAGCATAGAGTTGACACAAAAATAGTGGTACTCTGCATTGCTGTGACCAGTTGCCCTTGACTTTTTATAAATACACTGTGTGTGCTTGAATCTTGCATCCAGGCCATTACAGATGATGATTTCATTTTGAGAAGGTCTCCCCATACATCATGACAAATAACACCTATTGAAACTCTTCTTTCAGATATGACAGGAGCTAGAACGTTCTAAATGTAGCAATTTCTACAACTTTCAATTGAGATAAATAGCTCGCTTCTAATAAAGAAATGTAATTGTTTATTAAACAGTTGTTTCACACTTTTTATTAAGCAAAAGCATGGCCTAGAGAGAGAGAGAAAGAGAGAGAGAGAGAGAGACAGAGAGAGAGGGAGAGCGAGAGAGAGTGAGAGAGATAGAGAGACAGAGAGAGAGAGAGAGTGTGTGAGAGACAGAGAGTGAGAGAGATAGAGAGACAGAGAGTGAGAGAGAGTGAGAGAGATAGAGAGACAGAGAGAGAGATAGTGAGAGAGAGAGAGTGAGAGAGAGAGTGAGAGAGAGTGAGAGATAGAGAGAGTGAGAGAGAGAGATAGTGAGAGTGTGAGAGAGAGAGAGATAGTGAGAGAGAGAGATAATGAGAGTGAGAGAGAGAGAGAGATAGTGAGAGTGAGAGAGAGAGAGAGAGAGAGAGAGAGAGAGAGAGAGAGAGAGAGAGGAAGATGTAGGAGTGCCTATCAGTATGACCAGTGTTATAAAACTGATTTTATAACATGCATATAGTGTGCCTGGGCAACATCAGAGGAATCCTGCCACATTTGCATCAAACACGTACACATACAACTACACAGCTAGCTTCCTGAAACAATTAATAGCCACTTGAAGAAATGGAGCTGTTCAGCAAAAGTCTGCATTCTCAACTAACATCACTGCAGAAGATCAATATGATGAAAAGTGTCACTGATTACTTCAAGATCAGAAAGTGTTGGCCTGAATATATCTTTCAGTGTAGCAACTTTTCCAATTTTTCCCCCTTTATTCCTATGAATAAGTGTACATATGTGATTGGTATATGAATATAATATTTAAAATGAACAGATAATGGGTTCTATATAGATACATATACAGATAATAACACTTTTTCTTTCCTTCTTTCTTTTAATTGCTGTTGTTGTTCACTAAATTGTCTGCTGTTTGACAGTTATGATGGAGCTCCAGACCCAAGCTTGAGTGCCAGATTTTTGCATCAACATGTTGGTCTCTATTTGCGTTGGGTAACACTTTCCTACATTGCATACAATGCTATTCCACTGCCTACTGACAGTAAGTTTGTTAATATCGTGCAAAGAAGACATCTTGATTTGGTCTGCACCGAAGTGGGAATGACGTGTTAAACCCATCCGTATGAACTAAAGCGGTACATGCAGCAGGGTTCAAAATAACCAAATGATGTCGGTGTGAACATGTTCTACAATTTTAATGAATCTAGGAGAACTCTCCATAGTAGGGTGTTGCAGGTGTCACTTCCACTCTGAAAGTGTTGAGATAACTACGAACCATTTCAGTGCATAAATCAATATGCAGGCTGTTCCAAAAGACAAAATAATAGCATCAATAATTTGTATTTGTGTAGCACCTCCCCATGCATTTTAGAAAGAAAAACAAAGAGAAACAATACACAGACCACACTGTCACTACAAATCACTCCAAACTCACTGTATCAACAGCAGCAGTGTTCAAGGATAATGCAGCTGAGGAATTCTGGGATGTGCTGTACAGTCCTGAGGGTGAAGTGGGGGTCACGTGAAGTAAGCTCCTGTCAACAGCTGCTCTTTGTCTGTTTGTCACTGTAGTAAATAATGATCACAGCGTTTGCTGTTTAGAAACAAAGTTGTGTGAACTATTCAGCATCATTTAAAGGACAAATCAATACATTTTCAAGAAACTGCATTGCCAAGATGCTCTCGTCACGACTAAGCTGAGGCACAGAAACAAAACCTGGATAAAGGATGGTAATGAAACGTAGTTGTTTTCAATGACAGAAAATAATGCTTGACAATCACTGACAGACAAACAGCACCTCATTTCACATTATTTTAAGGGTTTCAAGAGTAATATCAGCCCAGATGAAGATAAAATCTAGGGGGGTGTCACTCAGTGTAATCACCTGACACAACTGTCACTGATAGGCTGAATGAATATACAGTCTGGATTAGAAAGAATTCAGAAAATATCCATCCATCCATTTTCCATAGTCCTTATCGTACACAGGGTGCAGGGGAGCCTGGAGTCTATCCCAAGGAACTCAGGGCAGAAGGCAGGGGACACCCTGGATGGGTTGCCAAACCATCGCAGGGCACAATCCCACATACATTCACACACCCATTCAAACACTACGGGCAATTTGGAAATACCAATCAGACTATAATGCATGTCTTTAGACTGAGGGAGGAAACCCGAAAGAAACTTCTGAAGCATGGGGAGAATGTGCATGCTCTGAACCCCCTACCATTGAGGTGCGAGACAAACGCGCTAAACACTAAGCCAAAAATATTTTACATCTGGTTCTTACAACCACTTGGAGTTCTCTTGTGCTTGGTTTCACAAATGTCCAAAATAATCAGCCTTAATTCATCAGCAAATAATCTGATGTGGATGGCTATTATTATGATGTCTTTTTATCTTTGAAAGACAGGACAGCCCTCTTAAACCATTTCTACCAGCTGTCCCTGACTAATATTTTCTAATATATTAGCCCTAATTATTCCGTTTCGTATCTCGGGGCCAGTCATACAGGTCAGTATATCATATATAGATCATGATGTTATGAAGAAGCATGTGTTGTCTTACTTGAAATCTGCTACTAACTGGGTGGTCTACTTTTTAAAGGACTGTAAATCTGAGAAAGTTTGTTTATACTTTGTAAACAACTGAAGACTGAGTGGGATTTTCTTAACAGATCTGTTTTAATTTAAGAGACTCCATCACAAAATATTTGAACCCTTGCTCTGCAGCTGCAGTGGTATTTGGCATTTTATACTTGGGTAATGTAAAATTATCACTTCTGATTGGCTGAGAGGTGTCCCATATTTTCAGTACATACACTTACCAGCCACTTTATTAGGAACACCTGTACATTCATGCAGTTATCCAATCAGCCAGTCATATGGGAGCAGCACAGTGCATACAATGATGCAGAAATAGGTCCAGAGCTTCGATTAATGTTCACATCAAACATCACAGTGTTGGTGTCAGGCAGGCTGGTTTGAATAGTTCAAAAACTGCTGAGTTCCTGGGATTTTCACAAACATCAGTCTCTAGAGTTTACAGAGAATGGCAGGAAAGCAAAAAGCGTGTGCAGCAGTTTTGCAGGTCGAAATGTCTTGATGATGAGAGAGGTTTAGAGGAGAATGGCCGGCCTGGTTTGAGCTAACAGAAAGTCTACCGTAACTCAAATAAAACTCTTTACAACTGTGGGGAACAGAAAAGCATTTCAGAATGTACAGCACATCGAACCTTGAAGCGGGTTGAAAAGACACTTTTATACATAGTCACATTTGCCTTACATTTTTTACCACCTCCTTGTGTGCTTTTTAATAGTGGATTAAAACTCTGATACCATTATACCAACATATGTTTAGCCTATGTAATCATACTATGAATAATCTGAACTGTAGCATATCTCAGCAAATCTCAAGCTAAAATGTGTGTCGTACTGTTGGATTTCTAAAATATTGAACATGAGATATGAGTTTTAAAGGAAATAAACATCAGTCTTTCGTGAAATACAGATCTGACTGTACATTTTATCTAACAACATTATTATACAACAAAAATACAAGAACCAAGCATTCGTTTACTTTGGCTCCATCTCAATTAGCATTCATTGTGCAGGCATGACGCTAGGTAGGGTTATGTTATGTTATGCCTTATGCGATGTACAAATGAATTAAATTCAAGATTAAAGTCATCTGGGACTTGTCCTAACTTCAAGATTTTACTTGTATCATGAGTAGTGTGAAATCAAGCTAAATAGCGAGAGGAATATTTTACTGTGGACAAATGAATACAAATGAGTTTGAAGCATATATTGTTGGATTAAACTGTACTGCCTCTTAAATGTACCAGTAAAAAGACTTTGCAGACAGTGCAATACTACTGAAGAAGTGTCTTCCAGAGACATTAATCAGGATGACCAATCGATGCCCCGGCTCAGCTTGTATGGTACCTGGGCAAGACAGGTAACCAACTTCAGCATAGGTGCTTAGATATTACACAAGTTGCATAGCAGTAGAAATAGTAACAATGTCAGATCATAGATAATTTGCATAGTCGAGTCGCACTGTCCACTGGCAAAGCACTTTAAGAGCCTATTCTTCCCAAATGCTGCAGCCCATTGCCAATGCTGCAGCATCTTTGTTAATTACTGGGAGCCAATCAACCTCAAGAAATTCATGGCCATATATTATGTTTAATGCAATGTTTATTAGAACTTGCATTGGCATATTGTAGTTTCATTTAGTTCAGTTTTTTTGTAGCTGCTACATTTGATGCTGTTTGTCATAAGTCAAAAAGAATTAGCAAAGTGTAGTTTCTTCAGTGATGTCACATGAAAAGATATAATCAAATATTTACAAAGGGGTGTACTCACTTTTGTGAGATACCGTGTATATATATATATATATATATATATATATATATATATATATATATATATATATATATATATATAGTTGTGTGATGAGCTTTTCACTGAATCTGCAAAACTAAAACACAAAAATCATGTGTTGGCCTTTATGTGCAAGCATTCTCAGAATTGTCTGTCGTGTGAACAAATAAGATTTGGTGTGAACAGACATTAACATGTACATCCTCACCACTGAGGTTTTTTTTTCTCATACAGTATATGCCTGTCTTCACCTCTAATCTAACCCTCACCTCAGAGCTGTTGAAATTACCACTCAGATTGTAATAGTGCTGATGTCTAAATTTCACTCTGTCACCACGACAATTGCAGTGAAATTTTGAGATGTAAGTTAGAGGATAAACGCTTCGTTTTTTTGTGTTATGTGTAATTGCTTGAGCGTGCACTTAAAAACAGGTTCTGCAGAAAATGGAGAGCAAAGTGAAATTGGGTTATTTATTAGAGAGATGTTTTTATCCAAGCAACTGGGCTAGGTGGAATTCAAGCCAAGCAATGTCATTAAGCAGTTGAGGCTCTAGTATTCAATGGATTTGAACTCAAAATATTTTGGCTATTCATGCAGTACCTTAAGATGGGACTGAAAGATCTTTGTTAATCAGAGTAACCACACAGGGACTCCAACATGTCAGAAGAATTTTCCCTTTATAGAAGTGCAGAAGTAACCTGACTATATTGGACAGATGACAATTGGAAAAAGACCAGGTGATGTTTTTCCAATGTTTAACAGTCCAGTTTTGGTGAGCCATACAGTATTTCTGTTCTTCTACTGCTGTAGCCTATTTACCTCAAGGTTGAATAAATGCTTTCTGTGGAACTTTTCTGATCACCATGGTTGCAAAGAGTGGTTATTTGAATTACTGCAGACTTGACTACTGTAGCCCTTTAATATAATTTTTTGATAGAATGCTCTCCTAGATGCACTCATAAACAATGTTTCTAGCAGTGCCTTTTTCCATTTACGGAACATTGCAAGACTATGCCCATCCCTTACTCAACACAGCAGAGAGGTTTTGGTCAATGCTTATGTTACATCCCATATTGACTACTGCAATTCCATCCTGTCTGGCATCTCTAATAAACTACTTCACTGGCTCCAAATAATCAAAAACTCTGCAGCAAGGATCATTTCATGCTCCAAATCACCCAACCATGTATCACCTCCGCTCATCCAGCTTCAATGGCTTCCTGTTGCCAATCGAATTAAATAAAAAATTCTGCTTCTCACATTTAAGGCCCTACATAATCATGCTCGCACTTACCTCATTAACCTCTTGGAGAACTACACCCTTCCACACTGGCGCACTGTGATCCTCAGCAGGTCAACTAACAAATACCGTACATGAACTTTAGCACCATGGGTGAAAGAGCCTTTAGTCACATTGCCCCTAAGCTGTGGAATTCATTTCCCCCATCACATCCGCAACTGTGAATCAATTTCAAGTTTCAAAAGTTCTTTAAAACTCATCTTGTCACGCTTGGGCTCAAGGGAGGAATCAGTCGCGGGAGATGCGGAAGTGAGGAGAAAGCGCGTGGCGATGACAGAGTGGTAAAAGTGCCGACTAGGGTCAGGCTTATTGAACGTAGTCAAAGTAGTAGCGAGGGTCAGGCGATCGGACGAACAGACTTGAAAGGGTCAGGCAGTAAACGTAGTCAACAAAGGCGGAAAACCCGGTCAGGTACACGGTGGAGCAAAATACGAAAACAGGCTTGGTAACGCTAAGGAACTAGTCGATAAGACGTATACTTCGCATAGGGTGAATGTGGCAGAGGGGAATTTATACAGACAGGGAGCTGTGTGGAATAATTGGCGACAGATGCGTGCACTCAGAATTCAGGAGAGGGAGAGCGTAGGCGAGGTAGTTCGAGGTAGTGTGCCTGCGTGTGTGCGAGGTGAGTGACAGTACCCTGGTGGCAGCGGACGAGGCTGGCCGCGCTGTGACACATCTCTTCAGGCTTGCATATTCTCTGTGACATGGTCTCATAATACTTAATTATAATGTTTTAGTGTTTTAGTGTTTTATGTATAATATTGTATAATGTATATATATGCATATGTATAATTGCAAATATATAATATTATGTTTTAGAGTTTTGTGAATTGTATTTACATGTTGTATTTGTGAAGTGACCCTGGGTGTTGTGAAAGGTGCTTTTTTTAAAAATGTAATTTATTATTTTTACATAACATTAACCGCATTTCGCAAACGCCCTTATACAGAGAGACTTACATTTATCTCATTTATACAATTCAGTGTTAAGGGCCTTGCCCAAGGACCCAAAAGTGGCAGCTTGGCAGTGCTGGGGCTTGAACTCCTGACCTTCTGATCAGTAACCCAGAGCCTTAAGCCACTCAGCCACCATTGCCAAAATTATTATTATTATTATTATTATTATTATTATTATTATTATTATTATTATTATTATTATATAATCATATAGCTTTAAGTATGAGTGAAGGTCAATGGAGGACACTTACTGCTGGGAAGTAGGCTCTCCTGCAGCACTGGTTTCTATTATTCGCCCTCTGTCAGCTATCTATGGCTCTTCAGGATAAGTGAGATTAGAGCTTTGGCTCTCATCAGTGTATGTTGAAAATAATCCTGATACTAAAGTTGAACAAAACAATATGCAAAACCAAGATTGCATATGAATATTAGTATTCAGTTTATAAGAGTTTATAACTGTCAGCAGAGGGTTTCTGATCTAGATACAAAACAGCACTGCAGTACTCACACAGTATTTGCCTGAAAACTCACAGCAAGTTTGGTCTGACAGGAAGAATAAAGAGTTTCATACAATGAGTTCCAGAGCCGTTAAGAGCAGGGATGCAGGAGGAGTAAGAGGAGGGAGAGCACAGAGGCGAGCGAGTGATTGAGTGAGAGAGCAACAGAGAAAGAAAGAGTGGGGATCCCGTCTAGTTGATTAGCTGTGCCAAGGGTGCAGATCGGCAGCACGTCTGTTTACAGTTGACCACAGTGAATAGCTACACTGTACCTATGTATGAAAGAGCCTTTCAGAACCCAACTCTACTAGAGAGAGACACAGAGAGAGAGAGAGTGAGAGAGAGAGACCATATATTGCTGGATGATGGCTTGTGGCAAGGGCAGATAAGTGATCTTTTCACTTTTGTCTAAGGGTGCTTTCACATATGCAGCATTCTGTCCTTTTTTAATTGAACCCTGATGTGTTTCTCAGTCAGTGCAATTCATTTAGAAAGGTGAAAACACAGCATTCACACTTGTTTGAGAACAACCAGTCAGAGAACATCTGAGAGAGATGGTTTCAGTTAGGTTCCAAATAACTCTATCACCATGAATGAAACATACAGTATATTATGAGTTTCAGGAAGCACCTGCTGATAGACCAAAGCTGGTAACCATCTTTGGCAGTTGGTAAGTTATATTCTAGCACCCTTATGATTTCGCTAAATTGATATGAACATGTCAATGTAGCACTAAGTAAATGAGAAATCTAAAATGATCCTAAACTGAGCTGCACTACAACTACACCACTACAGTTAAACTAATTAAGTAGTTACTTTACCACGTAGAATTGAAACAGCATTACCGTCTCAAGTTTACTACCGGTTGCCATGGTTTCCTGGTATATAATCCATCCATCCATCCATCCATCCTCTACCACGTACTCCTTTTCAGGGTCACGGGGAACCTGGAGCCTATCCCAGGAAGCATGGGGCACAAGGTGGGGTACACCCTGGATAGGGTGCCAGTCCATCGCAGGGACCAATCACATACACACTCACACACCCATTCATACACTACAGACACTTTAGACACGCCAAACAGCCTACCATGCATGTCTTTGGACTGGGGGAGAAAACTGGAGTACCCGGAGGAAATCACCGATGCACAGGGAGAGAACATGCAAACTCCGCACACACATGGCCCCGGCAGGTATAAGGCAAACGTGCTAACCACTAAGCCACCGTGTGTCCCTTCTGGTATATAATAGCCACTGAAATATATGAAGCAACACTCAACTTAAAAAAACAGCTTATATTCACAAGAAAATCAAGTAGATTGCTGTAACTAACAGGCTTCTTGGCAAGAATGTGTGTGCTAGATATACAATCTCTTACAGGTGGCTGATGAACTAATCCATGGGTGTTCAATCTTATCCACAAAGGACTAGTGTGGGTGCAGCTTTTTATTCCAAACAACCAAGAGCACCACTGTATAGTTGTTTAAAGACCAAGATTAACTGATAAAACAGGTGGAATCACATGGGGCTCCTGTTTGGTTTGGAATACAATCCTGCATCAACACTGGCTCTTTGTGGATAAGATTGGTCACCTCTGCACTAATCTAACTCATCTAGGATCACTCACATTGTGAGATGTGATAATAACAACAAAACTGTCCTCTATCTTGACTCGGAACAAATTTTTTTAAAGTATAATGTTTTATTGTGTTGCACTCTGAGTCCCAACATGCCTCATGTTTATTACAGGTTCAGTTAATTTCAATTAAGTTAGTTCATTTTAGTTCAAGTCATATAGTGCTATAGCACTTTTAACAATAGACATTGTCATAGAGTAGCTTTACAGAAATCTGGATGTAGATTTGGATCCCTAATGAGTAAGCCAGAAGTGATTGTGGCAAGGAAAAGCTCCCTGAAATGACATGAGGAAGAAACCTTGAAAGGAACCAGACTCAAAAGTGAACCCATCCTCTTCTAGGTGACAAGGATAGTGGGATTATAAATCATTACTCTGCTACAGCTGTATACTATCAAGTCAAACAGTACTAAGAGTGCTGAATGGATGTTCAGTATGAGCACATTGTGAATAAGAGTTCTGGAATGAGCACAGGAAAGTCTTTACGATTACACCAACAGTTCTTAGGTAAAAATCGACAGTATTCTAGGGAGATTGCTGACTAGTCTTGACCATGAACTGATTCGGGAAGCAACTGCATCACTTTGGCTCATATTTGCAAAACTTTTAAACTCAAATGAAATTTATTGTATTATATATTGCACAGCACTATGTCTACTATTGCTGTAAATTTCCAACTCTCACTGAAAATGAATGGCATTTGGCTGCTGTGTCACTGCTAGTGTGAACACAGGCTAGTACAGAAGAAGCTGAAGAACAAAGACAGAGTTCACTCCAGTTCTTCCCTTGAAGCAAAGTATAAAGTGAAAATCAAACCAGCTAAAGTGTAGAGACTGGGGGCAGATAGAGCCGAGTGCACTTCAAGGCAACTGGAAATTTTCAGGGCATTCGGAAGCAGATAGCACTGTGAAATAAGAATACATAGACTGCATGTTGAGGCATATGTAGGTGTAGAGGCAGTGAAATAGGACTCGACTCTGAAGAAGACTAACAGTAACAGTACTCACTGAATGTGGAGTGCAAAGCAACCAAAGAGAAGTGGACTGAGTCAGGCCAAGCATAGTGCACTCTAAAGACACAGCAGCAAAGTCATGCCAAGTAGAGACTGATGCAGCCTAACACAATGTACACACCAACAAGATACAAATCAACAGGTGACCATTTATTTTCTATATACATACACAACAGCAAGCCACAATATAACAACAAGCTGCAGCTACAATGCGGCGGTCTAACCAGAGCCTTAACCAGGGTCCAAATTATAATAAAGCCCACATTGCAGATTAGTTAATATGAAAATAGGAACTTTTCAATAGCATAAAGAATATTCTGTTCAAATTCCTTTTTTTAAATGATTTGAATTTATATTAAAGGAACAAACTGTATATATATATATATATATATATATATATATATATATATATATATATATATATATATACACAGTGCCCTCCACTAATATTAATTTAATAATTTAATTTATCAATTTGTATAGCGCTTTTTACAATGGTACATTGTCTCAAAGCAGCTTTACAGAAATATCATTTTTACATTTACA
>JAFFST010046469.1:39658-56440 GCA_022414735.1 Noturus placidus | reverse complement strand
TTACTAATGAGAGCACATTCACACACCAATGGTAGCAGAGCTGCATGCAAGGTGCTAGCTTGCCATTGGGGGCAACTTAGGGTTCAGTGTCTTGCCCAAGGACACTTCGGCATGGGATCACCCAGGCCGGGATTCGAACCTCCAACCCTTTTTGCCATCCTTTAATATTGCCACCCTTGATAAATATGAGCAAAGAAGGCTGTGAAAAATTGCCTTTATTGTTTAACTTTTTGATCTTTTGTTAAAGAAAATCACAAATACTCTGCTATGTCACGATTCTAAGGACTCTGGACTCCATTTCCCATCAGCCACCGCAAGTCACATGGTTTTCTGCACCTGATTCATGTTTTGGTTAATGAGCACTGGGGTGTATATATAGTTGGGTTTTGCACTTAGTCTTTGTCTTTCGTTAAATGTGTAATTGTGTTTAGACTCCTGTTTTTGTGTGTTCAGATTCCTGTTTATGTGTTTCGACTCCTGTCCCTGTTTAGATTCCTGTCTCTATGTCAAGTTGTCTATGCTTAGTCTTAGTGTTAGTTTAATGCCACCGTGTTTAGGAATACCAGTCATAGTGTCTTTGTCTTGTTGTTTTGGTGATCTCAATAAAAACTTTAAATCCAGCGATTGCATCCGACCCCCTTACGCGACCGTGACATGCTATATACTGTACATACTGTACTGTACTGTATATATTTATACATACTGTACATATACTAAGCATATACTGTAAAAAAATATACACTTTTATTTTATTTATTTTTTAAGTGTATATGTAATAATATACAGTATTATTTTGTGATGCTAACTGAAGTGCCTTGAGGCTTGTGAAGTCAGACCAAATGAAGTGCACTCTGGGACAAACAAAGCTGTAGTTACAGCCTAAATAAAATGTGCCCTTAAGTCGACAAATAGCAGTGACTGTCTTTCACCCACTGAACTCCTTCTCCTCCACTGTCCCATGAGTGCAGCGATAAAAGCCTAGTGCTGATGCATGTGGGATTCATTGAGACTCATTTCAAAACGACTTCAGCACGAATACAACTGTTACTGTATTAAACCCACACGTTCAGTGCTGCGTTTATTTAGGACTTAGAATCTGTGAGATTTGCAAGTACAAGTAGATGTGTATGGTGGCAGAGTGGATTCAAATATTCTCAGACTTGGTGCATGTTAATGGTTAATGGGTTACGGTCAAAGCTCAAGGAGAGAACATACATTTGAGATGGGGACAATAAACAAGGTCCAACTACTGTATATTTTATTCGTTACATTTTTCTTTTAAAATCATGCAAAACTCAAAAACAATTTGTGGCTAATCATAATTACAGATATAATGATTCACATTAGCTTCACACTGATTTTATTCAATTGTAACTCTATTTCAAAAATTTTTAAGTGCTATTACTGACATTAACAATTAACATTCTTTTCTGAAAATCTTGTGCTCACACGTTTCCAGTTCACTGTAATCAGTCTTGTTTGAGCAGATTCTCTTGCTGAAATCAAAGTGCAGCTAATGAGAGGTACAGTGTAAAAAATAGATAGAAAATGCTTTATATGGCTGCAGTGGCTTGACACCATAATTTTCCTGCAGTGCTCACATTTCACACAGTGAAACACAAATAAACCCAATCAGTGAGCTTCCTTTCTGAAAGGTAGAGCGTGGCTTTAGCAGATTCACCAAGCGGATGATTAAGTGGATGATTAGTGAGTAGAATGCTCTTGGGTGGAATATATATATATATATACTTTTTTTATGTTTACATTCACAGGATTTGGCAGACGCCCATCCTCATCTGTTTATCTGTAACTGAGTCGAAGGGGCAGCAGCTCCAGCAGGGGACCCCAAACTTCCCTTTCCCGAGCCACATTAACCAGTTCTGACTGGGGGATCCCGAGGCGTGCCCAGGCCAGTGTGGAGATATAATCTCTCCACTTAGTCCTGGGTCTTTCCCGAGGTCTCCTCCCAACTGGACATGCCTGGAACACCTCCCTGAGGAGGCGCCCAGGGGGCATCCTTACCAGGTGCCCGAACCACCTCAATTGGCTCCTTTCAATGCAAAAGAGCAGCGGTTCTACTCTGAGTTCCTCTCAGACAGTCAAGCTTCTCATTCTATCTCTAAGGGAGAAGCCAACCACCCTCCTGAGAAAACCCATTTCGGCCACTTGTACCCACGAACTAGTTCTTTGGGTCACTATCCAGCCTTCATGACCATAGGTGAGGGTAGGAATGAAAATTGCCCGGTAGATAGAAAGCTTTGCCTTCCGGCTCAGCTCTCTTTTCATCACAACGGTGCAGTAAAGCGATTGCAATACCGCTCCCGCTGCACCGATTCTCTGGCCAATCTCCTGCTCCAATGTCCCCTCACACGTGAACATTCCCTATCTGGAGTAGGCACTCCATCGGTTTACTGCTGAGAACCTTGGCCTCAGATTTAGAGGTGCTAATCCTCATCCCAGCCGTTTCACACTCAGCTGCGAATCGATCTAGTGAGTGCTGGAGGTTCTGCTCCAAGATCCTTGCAAGAGTAAAGAGCTGGTCCATTGTTCCACGACCAGGACGGAATCCGCATTGCTCCTCTTCAATCCGAGGTTTGACTATTAACCAAACCCTCCATTCCAGCACCTTGGAATAGACTTTACCATGGAGGCTCAGATGTGTGATACCCCTATAATTGATACACACTCTCTGGTCCCCCTTTTTGGGAACCACCACCCCAGTCTGACACTCCTTTGCCACTGTCCTGGACTTACACGCAATGTTAAAGAGGCGTGTCATCCAAGACATCCCCTCCACACCCAGAGCTTTCAGCATTTCTGGACAGATCTCATCAATCCCTGGGGCTTTGCCATTGTGCTGTTGTTTGACTACCTCAGTGACATCCACCGGGGAAATTGACAATGATCCCCATCAGCCTCCACCTCTGCCTCTACCATAGAGGGTGTGTTAGTCGGATTTAGGAGTTCCTCAAAGTGTTCCTTCCACCATGCAATCACCTCCTCAGTTGAGGTCATGCAATCACCTCCTGCAGCAGAGGCTGCAGCCCTTTGGGCCTGTTGGTACCTTAGAACTGCCTCCAGAGTCCTCCGGGATAACACATCCCAGAAGGCCTCCTTCTGCAGTCAGGCAGCTTCCCTGACCACCGGTGTCCACCATGATGTTCGAGGGTTACCACCCCTTGAGGCACCTAAGACCTTGAGACCACAGCTCTCTGCCGCAGCTTCAGCAATGGAGGTTTTGAACAGTGCCTACTCAGGCTCAATGCACCCAACCTCCAGAGGGTTGCCAGAAAAACTTCGCCGGAGGTGTGAGTTGAAGATCTCACGGACAGAGGCCTCCTCCAGACGTTTCCAGTTCACCTGCACTACTGGTTTGGGCTTTCCAGGTCTATCCAGAGTCTTCCCTCACCCCTTGACCCAACTCACCACCATATGGTGATCAGTTGACAGCTCTGCCCCTCTCTTCACCCGAGTGTCCAGAACATGCAGCCTCAGATCAGATGATACAATTATAAAATCGACCATCAACCTTCGGGCTAGGGTGCTCTGGTACCACATACTCGTATTAGCCTCCTTATGTTCGAACATGGTATTCATTATAGGCAGTCCATGACTAGCTCGGGTTTAGATCAGGGAGGCCGTTCCTCCCGATCATGCCTCCCCAAGGTATCTCATCATTGCCTACGTGCACATTGAAGTCACCCAGCAGAAATATGGAGTCCCCTACTGGTGCCCAATACAGGACTCCATTCAGGGTCTCCAAGAAGGCCGAATACTCTGACAGCACCACTAGAATAGAGTCCATCCTCTATCCAGGAGTATGGTTCCAGAACCAAGACTGTGCGTAGAGGTAAGCCCCACCAGATCTAACTGGCAGCGCTCCACCTCCCGCAAAAATTCCAGTTCCTTCCCTCACAGAGAGGTGACGTTCCATGTGCCCAGAGCCAGCCTCTGCCGCCCAAGTCCGGTCCGTCGAGACCCCTGACCTTCACTGCCACCCATGTAGCAGCACACCTGACCCCCACAGTTAACCCCATGAATGATGGGCCCATAGGATGGAGAGGGGGTGTCACGTTGCTTTTTTCGGGCTTTGCCTGGCTAGGCTCCGTGGCAAACCCAGCCACCAGGTGCTTGCAGTTGGGCCCTCCTTCTGGGCCCGGCTCCAGACAGAGGCCCTGGGCTTCCTCCGGGCAGGGTAACTCCTCCTCTCTTTGTTTTTTCTGTGAGGTTTCTTGGATCCATTCTTAGTCTGGCCCCTCCCCTGATACCACTTTGCCTTGGGAGACCCTACCAAGAGCACAAGGCTCCAGATAACACAGCCCTCAGGTTCATAGGGACACACAAACCTCTCCACCACAATACGGTGACGGTTCCTGGAGAGGATGTATAGATGGCAGATGCCCATATCCAGAGCGACTTACATTTATCTCATTTATACAACTGACCAATTGAGGGTAAAGGGCCTTGCCCAAGGGCCCAAAAGTGGTTGCTTGACAGTGCTGGGGCTTGACCTCCTGACCTTCTGATCAGTAACCCAGAATCTTTAACCATTGAGCCACCACTGCCATTGTATATTTTCAGATAGAAGGGAGAATAAAGCAAAGCAAAAATAAGATGGAAGATTAAAGTAAACCAGAAGGAGCAAGTTTATGATATTTAGGTCACAACTCAAACATTAAGGTCACTACTGAGACACTTATATAATATTTTTTATATTATTTTATAATAATAAATACATAAATAATATATTAAATAATAATGATGATGATGATGATGATAATGATGATGATTCTTATTAGGTACATTCTTGTAAGTAAAAAATTAATTAATAAATAAAAACCAACCTCATGTACAGTATTTGAGAATTGAAATAATATTTCAGATTGTATTCTGGCAGTGTTACAATATTACTAAATTCCGGGAATTGTCTGAAATTGCAAAAATATTAGTACTCAATTATTTTAGTTACTATCCACACAAAGGTTAAATATCATTTATATGGATGATATCATTCCTTCTAGATAAACAACATAAAACCTTTATGCAGTGCTGAAAATGAGAGAAAATTTTCTACACTGTTATAATAAACCACTAGAGGTTTGGTGCGATGTTGAGAAAAGCGTTTAAAAGTGCTTTACATGTACTTCTTATTTCTGTGTACAAGACCTTTGTGTTAGTTTACCTCACATCACTGTCTATTTCTGTGTGGCTCTTTTGTTTTAATCCTGAGTCCAGAATGTCAGCACACGCACACACGCTCACACGCACACACGAACACACTCACACACACACGCACACATGCACACAAAGCCCCTACCTATTCCTGCAGTTGAGTATATGGAACCAGTCTGTGTTATACATGGCTCAGCTGTTCAAACAGTCTATAGCTCACACTCTATCTCTCTCTGTGTTCACAAAATAGCAAGGCCTGACACCTCTGTGTAACGCACACACACACACACACACACACACAGCATCTGTAAAGTGAAAGACAGCAATAACAAATAACAAATGACAAGAGACTTCCTGCCATAATCTCTAACACTGAAACTAACAGGGTGATTTCATGATTGGGGTGCCATTTGTTATGTACTGATATTACATTTACAAATATGTATGCTAAGTAAAGCTAAAAGACATTTTAAACATTGGTAAACTGTTCTTCCCAACAACCTATCTGTAGGTTTCAGATAAATAACCTTTTTTTTACAGTACATGGAAACTTTACAATCCCAATCCACTACAAACACACTTGAAATATAATCTTTCAAATACTATAAAAATCTTAGTGTTTTTGCATTAATGTGTGAATCCATTTAACATTTCATGCTTGAAATATCCTTTTTTATGAGTCATCCATTACAGCTTATAACAAAATGTACAGTTTACTCTCCCACAACAAAATATTCCTCAAGTCAGATGTTCAACAGGAAGTTGATTTCTTGAAAAGAGGAGAATTATCAAAATTTTTCCTCCTTTATTGTAAATGATATTCTAAGATTATTTTTAAAAGAATTATTAAGAGTTACAGTGTCTATATGGCTCTGCAGTTGCAGTCAGCAGCATATGAACTATACAAATAGTTGATAAATGGTCCTTTTGCATCTAATAAACTTTTGGTTTCATTAATTTCTACAAATTTTCCTTACAATCAGAACAAATCTAAAGCAACCACATGTCATAATATTTCTGTAATCACTGCAGGTTTATTGTACCAATATTAGCTTTTTTATAGTTTGTGGTGCTGGCTCATTCAGGATTGTGCTTCATCCTGTGAACATGATATTTATGTCAAATTTTTACATATTTTTTTTTATTACCACAAGGTTAACATTTGTATTCAAAAGCAAGTTGGCTAACATAGCCAGCTAATCCTGCCAAAAGCTGGCTAGCAAGTCGCACTAACTCTCGTTACATTACATAGCTAGATTTATCAATGACAATAATGTAAGCAAAGTATAAACACAAATATTACTGTGAAAACATGCCTATTGAAATGTATTGAATATCATGGTGGGGGAATACTGGCTTAGTGGTTAGCATGTTTGCCTCACACCTCTGGGGTTGGGGGTTCGATTCCCACCTTTGCCCTGTGTATGCTCAGTTTTCCTGGGTGCTCTGGTTTCCTCCCTCCTTCCAAAGACATGCATTGTAGGGTGATTGATATTTCCAAATATGTCCACTGTGTGTTTGATTTTTCCCTGCATTGGCTTGGTGTCCCACACCTTGTGCCCCAAGTTCTCTGGATAGGCTCCAAGCTCCCTGTGACCCTGTGTTTGATAAGCAGTATGGAAAATGGATGGATGGATGAATATCGTGGTATTGTATTTAATCGATTATTATACTATTATAATTCTGGGTATTACCACACTGCTATGTTTAATTCCTTATTTGGTACAGGGGTCATTTGGATCTACAATCAAAAGTCTCTATGTTAAGCTATTTTGATATAACACGTATCAGTTTTTAACATGTTTATCACATTTACATGTTTCATTTCTAATTCAAATGACAGACTTCTGTAGGAAATATCTATCATGGAAAATGCATCTACTATACTAGTAAATGTATATTATATTAAATATAGAACTAATAATATGTTATAGTGAAGCATTTTTTTCATTAGGCAGAAGACTGCCTACATAGGAAGTGTTTTAGGGTAGTTAAATAAAGTCTGTCCTGTTTACAAGTCAGCACAAGGACATCTATCTTCTAAGGTTCCTTATAATGGACATCTCAGAGAATCCAATTATTCTCTTAACCAAACAGAAGTTCTAATAATGTTTGGAAAACAAAATAAACTGCACAAAGTTACTGCAGTCCTGTGATAACACCATGAAAGATTAGGCAGTCATTGTGATTAAAAGTAAGTAAATGCATTAGCTTTGTTGTTGAAAATAGCTGTAAAAACAAAAAACAAAAAAAAAACAGTCCGATGTATGTTTGGTAATGGTTTTCTCAATAGAAAGAACCCAGTCAGATTGTCCTTTAAGCCATAAGCGTCTTTGCAAGGGCTAAACTATGATGAAAAGCAATCAGGCATGAAGCTAATCCAACATCTGCTCTCCCCTTTACCTGAAGGTAGAGACTCAAGAAAGAGAGCACAGTAAATTGTCTCTGAACCCAATAATGCACGGTTTAGTGTTTTCCTGCTCTCAATTATGATAAGTTTAACCAAGTGGGCCAGAGAAGATGAGCATTGATAAGCAATTCTATGGATACTTTAGATAGGAAAGGCCTAAAAAAAGATATGTTATGAATTAAGATAAGTTGACAAAATATGGATCCTTGAACACTTTAGCTGAAGGGGATACTGATCTGGTGAGACACCAGTGTTACTGAGAGGATCCACCTCAGGCTTTTGGTTTTCTGGCCTGAGAACGTCTGGCTTGTAAAAGAAAGAGACGGACCTGGCTCTGATCGGGGCCCTTAAGAGCACAAAGATCCTTGAAAACGCAAAACAATGGAACGCAATCAGGCATGAAGCTAATCCAACATCTGCTTTTCATAAGGCCAGAACCAAGCCAAGCGTAAATTAAAGTTTCAAAATCCAATCTGCCCTGCTCTGCCATCGTCAGCTGTGGACTCAGTCACCCTGCAACTTCTCCCATCCATCCTTTGAGACGTTCTGGAGACGAGGAAGTGAAGTCTCTGACTTCAGAAAAACACTTTGATCACAAGTGGTACTTTACATAGATGGTAGAAAACTAATATATAAAAGAGCTCAGCTAGATCTAGTCATAGCAGATCATTCACATATCAGTGCACTAAGGATATGTCTGAGGATTTTGTAAGCCTGATGATAGTCATATTCTCCTATCTCCAATTTATTCCAGGGCGGTAACGTTGGATTTAATTTCGTACAAATGACGTAGTTCTGATATTAAACTTTCATATAATGAGAATTGCCTTTCACATCACAATAATATATTTTATCATGGTGTTTCATATCGTATCGTCCATGAGATAACAGTACAATTCCGCCCCATTATAAGTATTTGTCATCCTGCAATATTGACAATACACACCGCAACATGGGAATCTCACACAAAGAATGAAACCAAGCATGGCAGAAGGTGGACTTCCAACATAGACGGGGAAAATTGTATCGCCAAAAAAGGAGCTTCCGCCATAATTTCGTAGTGGCTCTGTTACAGCAGATCATATGTGAATCAAAGTGTGTCTAAAACCCATATCAACAAAGGGCTAGATATCAAATTTGTTGCATGATCTCAAGCAAAAACACTGACCAGACTATGAGAAAAGCCAGAAGTTGCATGAGGAGCAAACATGATCGAGTAACGTACCGTAAAGCAAACTCCATAATATTCTATTTTTTGGCGTACTTAATTAGTATTGTTTAGTATCTGATGATGGTCAGGATTAAGTTTTCATTTTGTTGGATAAATATTTGTGTTTGCACGGCTTGAATGTAAAAAAAAAAAAATACCATAAAATATCCTTGTCACGGTCACAGTGGATCCAGAGCCTTTCCCAGGAACACTGGACACGGAGTGGGAATACACCCGGGATCGGATGCCAGTTCATTGCAGTGCACCATGCGCACGCACACATTCACGCAATTTAGTATAGCAAGGTTGTTTTTTTCCCAGGAGGGAGGAAACCAGAGAACCCAGACGAAACCCACACACACGGGGAAGAACATTAACCGCAGTAACCTGACAGTAACCAGAGAGCAGGATTGGACCAGGGACCCTGGAGCTGTGAGGAAGCAACATCACCAGCTTTCTAAAAAAAAAAAAAAAAACACGATATCCTACTTTATCAGCATTATGAAGTCTAAACTTTCATCCACTGAACAAAAATATAGGAGACATCTAATACTGCTTCAAATTAAGCAAGCTTAGAGGGACAATAATTCCTTATGCTGCCTTATGGGCAGTATTAGTGTGCTCATGATAAAGTTGTCCATCCATCCATTTTTTGCCCCGTTTATCCTACACAGGGTCACGGGGGAGCCTGAAGCCTATCCCTGGGAACTCGGGGCATGATAAACTTTGTTTTATTTAAGAACATTAACACAGTTACTCTTCTTGATGTACTGTATGCAAACCCCTAATCTTATTTCACCAATCTGCCATTCTAACCTAGAACTAACTTTACAAATATTAGCAAAATGCTAGTGTTTTAGAGACCTAAAATATCTGTTTGTAGCTTAGCAGAAATTCTGGGTTTAAAAAGTTCATAGCATTTATAGCTTGTTTATGCATTCAGCTTGCTAATTAATCTCAGTTAGTTTTTCTAGCTATTCAAGGAACAGTAGTCTAGTTGTGTTTGTCCACAGAAAAAGATCTGCCATTTAGCTACCAATACCAATAAAGTAGTGAGTGTTAGTGAATGAGCACATTTCCATGTGCAGGACATGCTAAAAGGTATAACATGGTTGCCATGGTAACTTTTTTGCTTAACACTACCTAAAGAGACAGGGATTGCTGCCACCAGAATGGAACACAGCCCAAAAATATTCCATGTTCATACAGCCGAGGCATAAATGGAACACAGAAGTAGTGACGATAACCGTCATTTGTAGCAATCAATTTTTGGCTTATGCACATTCATATGAATTTCAACTGTAATATTCTGTTGTTTATCCATTCCTAAGCCAAGGAAAGCTTCAGTGATCTGCCACAAAAGCAACTTTTCATTACTACATTAGTCTGTGATAAAGTCCAGTTACTTTCTACTCTTGGAAATGCGGCGTGATCTCAGCCACACCAAGGTTAAACTCTTCTTCAAGGTCATACACACACGTCAGAGATGTGTAGACACATGTGTACACACTCTACCAGAGCTGTACAGTGAGTGAGAAGGGATCCTTGGCCGCAGGTGTATCTGGTGGAAAGCTTGCATGTGTGAGTGTGTGTGTGTGTGTGTGTGTGTGTGTGTGTGTGTGTGTGTGTGTGTAGCGTTACACCAGCAGGAAGGCCATATTTTCAGAGCGAGGTTAAAGAATGGAGCAAAATAGAAAAAACAGGACACCTGTTTCACACAGCTTCGTGCTGCATGCAGAGAACTTTGGTCAGTCCCTGAACACACATAAATCAAAAACAAGTGTTTAGCCCACTGAACAAATATTATTCCTAAAGATTATGGCAAAGACCCCTTAAAGAAAGGGCTGAATAAATTCACCTGAAGTTTAAATTTAAGTAGATCGTTGCCTCGTGAGACGGATGGCTCGAGTTGACCATATGGGTCAGTGAAAGTTTTGTGTGATAAATTGGAATGACCAAACCCATGCAGCATGGACTTTTTCATCATCTGCTCTCACCACAGCCTTTCTATTAAAAAGCACTCCAAGAGGAAAAAAACTGTCTTGTGTGGTTTCCGTCCAAAGGATTTTATGCGGCAAATGTTTTAGCACTTTGTAATGTTTGCCAATGTGATGTGCTGGAAATGATATTTATTGGTAATATTTTACAAATATAGACAAAACATTATTGCGATTATGTAATAATAGACTATTATTATTTTTTCAGTTTGCCTTCAGTGTATAAATCGCTGGAAAATTACAGAGGAAATTATGCGTGGTTTTACATGAGTTTTATAATGTGCGTCTCCTAAAACAAACTAACAAAACAGACCAGCGGGAGAGCAGTGAAGTGGGACTGATGAACTTTTATTTTTTTAGTTAGTTCTAGAAAGTACTGTGGCCTAGATTATGGTGTATTAAATGGCTGTTTTTTTTGTTTTTTTTTTCATTTCCGTGTCATTTCTATGAACTGTTGAATCTCTCAGATTTTGTCATGTATATCAGCCTGTGATTAAACATTTGTTTGAGACACCAAAATAAAATAAAATAAATAAAACATTGGCATAATTTATATTATGTATGAGATTCTTTATGTAAATGTATCAAACTTTTTTTGATACATTTTTTTCATACAGCATTTTATTTTCATTTTTTTGTCATTTTTAATCACAAAAAGGACAACATTTCTTATTTATCAAGTCCAAAATGATCATATTTAACAAAATAATCATACTACTCTCGTGAAGATGCCACACATGAGCTCATGCCTTGTGACATAATAAAACACATTTGCATATTTTATTATCAGTCTCATTTGAAGTCTTAATATTGCAACAACAAAAAAACCTGTAAATTACAATATCATTTGGTAGACAGTGTGCCTGGGACGAGAGCTTATAATAAGGACACTGTACCGCTTTTTATTCCATGCTACCTGCTCTCATTTCCATCCATACACTCTACTCAGGCCACACACACACTCCCATCAGGTACACAAGGGAAAGCCTCAGGTTTCACTCTTCTGCTTTTCCCGTACACACACACACACACACACACACAAACACACATACACACACCACTGGGGCACAAGCAGAAAGATACCTCAGCTGGTGGAAATTGCCGTTATCAAGCATCCCTCAGCTGCCTATTGTCACGGTTTAGGCAGCATTCATGTGTGCTTGCGTGTGCGAGGTCTTCCATTAAGCTCCTCACTACACTCTATATATAACTGGCACCCTGTGTCCTGTGTCGCATAAAAACAGGAGGCATTCAAACAGTCCCCTCTTAAACATGCATCTCAGCCCAGGACCTAAATTCAGACTTGCTCTAGAATGACTGTCTATGGCAGGCTTATGCTGATAATTAGTGTTATGATAACTAACATCATAATTGGTTATGTTATAGTGTTATGATAACTCTTTTCTATAAATACCATGTGGACACTGTACATATCTGTCTAAAACTGCACGCAGTTTTTCAATGATTTCATATAGACATGTATGTGTGGGTGTTTAGGCACACATTAAGATTTACTGTAATCTATAAAAGTGCGTAATAAATTCACAGTGAAGATAAACATGGATTAAGCTCCCTTGGACAAATGAAATCGTTTTGTTTTTTTTTTATCCTTGACTATTAATCTGCTCCCAAGGGCCAACTTCCAGCATTACATCCGAAAGCTAAAGGTTATATAAATGGTCAGTTAAATCTGTAAATGCAAAATATTCCTGTTATTATTTTTTTTTTTGTTTTACAATATGAATTCTTTAAACGTGAAATTGTTTAGCTTAGGAATGTCTTTAATTGGAAGTCTGTGAAGACTTAGGTGTATTACAGAATGGATTTTGGATGTGATAGACATCTACTACCTGTTAAATACATTTACTTCTGCTTCAGTGCAAAACTATAGGATCAAATTTTGGATACCAAACACGTTATGGATGATCATCCATATTCAAGTTAACTGTCTCATTTATATATTTTTTTTCTTTAAATCAAACTCTTCATTTTCTGTATATAACTGAAGCATAACTTCTCTTAGTTGTTTTTTTTTTTTTCTGGCTCTGAATGTATCAGTATCAATTGTATACTTCATTATGTTTAATAGGTATACGAATATACAGCTTATAATAGATCATAAGTGCTGCTGATCCTACCTGAATTCCAGAACACATGAGTGTGATCACAATGCTCATCTGCCACACAGAAAAAACCCGACGCTCCATTTTTCTAATGCTGCATTTATCACAAATCCTCACAAGTGTGATATCAGCCTGTGAAGAGAGGAGAGATAGACATATTATCATATCATAGCAAGATATATGATTCATAATATCATTAGACTTTCTGTTTGGGGGGGGGGGGGGGCTGGGGCAATTAATTTTAATCTTTAAGATTAAATACAATGAATTCGAACATAAACAATTAGAAAAGTCCACCAGCCAGACATGACTGCAAATTCCTCAGAGTTACCAAAATTAAATTATAACCAAAGGGTTTGTGCTCCTGTATGTAAATGATCTTGTGCAAATCAGGATGTTTAAAGCAATGCCCAGACAGACTCTGATCATTATTTATATACACAGTGGAAAATAATCAAATCAAATGGTTTTAATTGTCACATACATAACTATGCAGAGTATGATAGCCATTATATAGTGGTTATGGTGTAGATTCTATGGTTATGAATGAAAAGATAAACAATACTGTAGCATCTTGCAGTAACCTGTATCATCATCATCATCTCAGACAATAATAAAGCTACAGGTTATTGAACAAACCGCTCGAATGTGCAGTATGGAAGGACTACAAGTTGATCTCGTTGGCATGTGCTCCACATCATCCTGCGATGCATGAGCACTGTAGAGTTTCGGTGAAGTATTAACTCTATAGTATATCGTGCAGGCGCAGTCCTGCATGGCAACACTGATGCGTGGATGCGCGTGATCTCAATTTTCAATTCAAAAAGCGCCGAGGTTTCATTCGGTCAACAGAATCAGTGTTGCTCTGTCAATCACTAATGGTAATCATTCCACTTGGAGGGGAAAAAAAATAAATAAATAAAAGATAAAAAATTTTTTTGAAGGTGTCGAGAGGTAATGGTCACTCAGCGGCTCGGTGATGAGGGATAGAGAGAGGGGAGATGTGCCGATCGCGCGCGCGCTTACCGTCGTCGCTCCGGAGTGAAAGTCACGCGCTGATTTTGCTTTATTAAACGCGGAGAGACGTGAAAACGATCTCTGTGAGCTTAAAGTCCAGCTGAGGTTGAAGCCCAGATTGTGAAGGCGGTTGAGTGGCTGTAGGGAGCGATATTAGAGAGAGAGAGAGAGAGAGAGAGAGAGAGAGAGAGAGAGAGAGATGGGATAGGCGCTGCTGCTGCTCCACTAGGCGACCAAAACCCGAAGAGCAGCACAGAAACCACGGAGGAGGAGGAGGAGGAGGAGGAGGAGGAGGTAGGGATTTGGGTATATGACTGAGAACCTCCTATAGTGATGACTGAGACAGGAAATTATGCTTATAGAAATAAGTTGATTCATTCGTTCATCATTCAGTACCCTCTTTAACTTGGTCATGAGTATGGTGTATCTAGATTACATACTTGGATGGGATGCCAGACTTTAACAGGGAATCCACATTCATTCACACCTAGGGACAATTTGCATCCATTTTCCATACTGCTTATCCTACAGCCTGTATCCAAGTGATCTCAACTGATCAATCTGAGGGCACATTCAGACACTATGGAAATGCCTACTATGGGGTCGCTGGACTGGGGGTCTAAACTGAAGGATGTGCAAACTCTACACATACAGGGCGGTGGCAGGGTTTGAATCCCCAACCCCAGAGGTATGAGCCAAACGTACTAACTACTAGGCCACTGTGGGCACATAGGGGCAACTGAGTCACCAATTCACTCACCAGCATGTTTTTGGCAGTTTAGAGGCAGGGGTGTAACCTGACCTGATTATTTTTTTCTTTAGCCCCGAATAATTCTCCACTTGGAGCAGTTCGTCACTACGTAACTGAACGTCAGTAAAAGAAGACAGTAGTGTTGTAATTTTATATCTTCGGTGGACGGAGGCGAGACCAATCAGACAGGGTTTACGTGGAAATACTCGTGTCTTATTGGCTGACAGCTCTCACTTTTGCTAAACGCTCGCTCACAGTCAGTGTGAAGAAAAATTGATATACGCCATTTTTAAAACCAGTGAATAAGCTGAAACTGAAACAGATACATCCTCTGATGCTGAGCAGGAAAACAAGGAGTGTAAATGTCTATAAGAGTTCCAGTTTACGTGAGCATGATATAAGCAGAGCATAGGGAAAGATAATGTACATTGCATGGCACTATAGCAGCTAAACCCATTGCGTAGTTGTGCCTCCCCTTGGCTAGTGACACCAAACTAGCCTAGTTAGAAAAATTTGATATTTTATCTGGTCTGGTAGTCCTACAAACAGTGACAACATCCGAGGCAAGTTTTATTATAAATCCAACTTTTTCTGATCATGTCATGCATTGACAGTGATGTTACCACAGCTTCCATAAAACAAAACTAAGGCTACTAGCTGAGCTGGGCAAAAATGCATGGAGAAGAATCTGGGCTCAGCACTGGAAGATTAACAGTCTAGCCAACACCCCTGGTGGGAGGAAACTGGAGAACCCAGAAAAGAGAGCACTCAAAAGTGGCCACACAGACAGTAACCCAAGCTTAGTATCGACCTGCAGATCCTGGAGCTATGAGGTACCAACACTGCACCACCATGCCACCCTGATTAGGATGACGATACATAGTATAGTGTACGGTATGTTGACAATAATATTCATTATATTGCCTATGCTTATGCAGATTATAAATATTAGTTACAGATCTAATGTATATCCCTCTTGAGAAATCCTTTTTCTAATAGAGCATCATATTCCTACTAAATGGAAGATATTAAATTGCTGAGTTAAAAATAGTAAGAATGAAGGAAATGTTTGATGGGTAATAATAATGATGTTGATTGTTATATTTAATGATAATGATAAGTGATATTGTTAACAATTATAATGGCAGAGAGTTTGATGATGGTCTGCTGTTGATGATAATATCCACTGAATTGATTATTACAATGACGATTAAAGATAACCTAAAGATGACACCAAACATGACAAGAGTAGTGATTAAATTCATAATGCAAATACTGATGACAACATTATAATTACATGATAAATAGATGATAGATTAAAATATAATGAAATAACATTTGATGATAATTTAATGATAATTAGAACAATAATTGTGATAATGACAATGATAATGCTTATGATAATAGTGACTGTGTGTGTGTGGGTGTGTGTGTGTGTGTGTGTGTGTGAGAGAGATAGAGAGAGAAAACAAATTACTGACTAAAATATTAAAGATACAATTCAATAGTATTACAATAATAGTGAAATTATATTTATACCGATAAAAACAATAAATATTCTTATTAAAAAGGTTCTTATTATTATTTTTGTTGTTATGTTAATGATACTGACAATTACAATGACAATAATGCTAAATATATTGTTGATAAATAGACTGTAAATGTTACAGTCTCAACAGTTGATATGGATTTTCATCATACTTATATAGATCAGTCATAGCATAGAATAGTAATGATATTTAAACAAAAAAAATTCAAAAGTAACATTAAAACAAACCTACCAATAAACTTTATGAGAACCTAAAGAACAACCACCAAACCTGTTTTAGTGTATCTCTCTCTCTCTCTCTCTCTCTCTCTCTCTCACCTATTAGTCGAGACCGACCTTCGGTCACTTTATGGGTCAACACTCTCCACGTATTTCATCGATGTGATCCACAAAGCGTTTCGGCAGAAGTAGTGGGGTAGTTTGCCATTGCTTTCCCCACCCTCCCCATTTATCCGGGCTTGGGACCGACGTGTAGCTGCTGCCAGTCACACGGATGGGTATACATACTCACACACCCATTCATACACTACGGACACTTTGGACATGCCAATCA
>JAFFST010046469.1:17091-27727 GCA_022414735.1 Noturus placidus | reverse complement strand
GAAAAAAGGGGGGGGGGGTAAACAAGATAAATTGCAGAGAGCACAGATAACGGGTGGCAGTAAATAAAAATTAGATGCTTGTATAAAAATGTTTACTTTGCTTATTTCATTTAGTTTGCATGTCGTTAAACACACTACTTAAAACATGCTGCACTGCATTGTATGCTTGGTTCTGTTCCTACATTTGGATCATTTCAGGGTTCAAATGTTTTCTCACTGCCATAAAACCGTGTAAAGGTTTGCTTGGAACTACACTGAGACCACTTCGTTCAGTAACTGTCAGAGCAGTTGTGTTGTTCGTCAGCTGAGTGCGAGTGCTGTATTCTACCCAGCACAAATGAATGACACCAAGTGTAAAGGCACCACAGGATCACAGTGCAGGATGTGATTACAAAGGACAATACAACAAGAAGTGCAGCCCGATTCATTAAACATGCATCACACATTTCACAGAACAGCAAGAACATCAGAATAAACCACACTGCATAATATTGTTGCATAATGTTTAACCATGCAAATTGGATGCAGTCATGTATGTAGAAGATATGAAATGTGTTAATCCATTTCTGCATTGCAGTTGGAAAATGCCAAGCAGGTGGCCTTGAAGAACAGTGATTATGCCACCACTACCAGAGAAGAGCTGGAAGGAACTAGAATAAAAGTGGAGTCCCAGTCCATGCAGATAAACAGCCTGCAGAAACAGGTAGGGCATAGATGACCGATTTTATTGTTTTTGTATTACAGATTTGTTAGCTACATATAAATATTTCATCAGTTGGGTTTGTAATAAAGTTGATCAGTCTCCAGTCATTAGCTGGTCATACAAATCTCTGCTGTTGAAAATATATGCGTTTTCCAAGCGTATATAATAGTGTGTAAAATGAGAGAAAGCGGCTAAAATGCGCTTATGACTTTGTTTATATTCGTTAATTTGATCTTAAAGTGATTGTTTGGTTCGTACAGATATGCCAAATTAGTCACAGGCTGTGTAAAGATTGTAACATTATTTAATTTAATATAATTTCGCTTTCTATAGATTGCTATACCAGTTGCATGAATAATGAAAAGAGTGATGAGTGCATGTTTGTGTGTGTGTGTGAGAACCGTGAGCTGGAGGCACGAGTGCAGGACTTAGAGCGAGCTCTGGACCGTGAGAGGCAGCTCAGCCAACAGCGGCTCTCCCAGAAGGAGCAGGAGATGGCCAACATGAGGCAGCAGATGCAAGCGCAACTGGAGGAATACCAGAGTCTGCTGGACATCAAACTCATGCTGGACATGGAGATAAATGCTTACCGCAAGATGCTCGAGGGAGAGGAGCAACGGTAGGACTTGAAGCGCATTTAGCTGGTAACCAAACACATTTTTTAACCTCTGCAAAATTTAGAGATACTCATGTAACAGATACGCACGTCAGTGCTTCTGAGAGAACACGTGAGATCTGGCTTAAGAGCGCACATAAGTTTCCTATTTATGCTCATGTTCCTTGGCATGGTGGACAGACACTATTGTAAAAAATATTCTTTGTCTTTACCTGATGTAGTACTTTTATTTGTATGTCTCCTAAATATTTTCTTTTTTCAGTCATTAATCAGCCTCTGTCATTTTTCAAATGCAGTCATTTTTCTGTCCAGACTCAATCTTTCCCCGAGTCCCTCTCAGCATGCACCCATCTCCCGCACACACGTCCACGCTACACGCAAAGCCTGGGGAAAGAAACGGAAACATGAGGGTGGGTCAGGTCTCTCTCCGAGCTACAAAGTGTCCCAGCAATCATCCGCTCGCGGCTGTGTGTCCATCGATGAGATAGACCTGGACGGAAACTTTATAAGGCTCAAGAACAACTCTGACGTGGTAGGACCTTCTCACAATGTGACTATACTTCACCAAAGGTTATAAAATTCTCACCAGATATGAATGTGTTCAGTTTTGGGGATAGTCTGTGATTTTTTTTGGGCTCATGTGTTTTAAGATAAATCTCAAAACTTATTTATTTATTTATAGTTATGGCACTAATCTGGGAATACATACTGCATGAGACACCGGTCTATTGCGGTGCATCATGCAATATACTGGTGTTCCTGGGATAGGCTACAGATTCACAGCAACCCTTATAATGCGGTTACTGAAGATCACTGAATGATTGAATGAATAGTTCTATTTCAGCCTCATTTTAATACTGTTTCAGGATCAACCACTAGGAGGCTGGATAGTGAGGAGGAGTCAACCAGGAGGAACGGACCTCATCTTTAAGATCCCTCCATCCTACGTTCTGACTGCTGGACAAACGCTAACGGTGATAATATACACAGTGTAACATCAAGCTAGTTAATGGGAGTGAGTCAAGATGATAGGACCAGAGAATATTAAACACTGCTTTAAGAAGGAGAGCTCATAAGTGGCAGTGGGAAGACCCTTCACATGGTGAAGGTGTGATCAATCTTTTTTTTTTTTATGTATGCATTTTTTTTATTATTTGTTATTTTATCCCGAGCAAACTTTAAAATCTTCTGTTCAGGGGAAAAAAGATGGCGTGCATGTACAATTGTCTACATCTTAACTAAAACTTGCAACAGCAGCTTTTTTCCTGCCAAGTGCATATTACCATCTTACCATAAAACCCTGTATATATGCACATTTCAGTTTGCATTCACAACAGTGATCCACACACTTAAGATGGAGTTCCCACACCTTAATAAGTTGCGGCCTTGATTTGGATCCCATTCCCATGCATTAATAACTCATGGCCACTCATTATTTCTATTTTGTTACCCGTGGGTCTCTGTACAATCACAAGTAAAGCATTTTAAAGTCTAGTTACCCACATAAACTAAAAAAGGAGAGAATTCCATTTAAAGAATCCACTCCAATATTACTGAGAGACTTCTCCAGTTATTACTTAATCTAGTTCTGGAAAAAGTGTTGCTGCCAAATTTGGAGTAATGGTTTATAAAGTGAAATGGCTTTTACTTTGATCAGCATCATCACTGTCTCATCTCCTTTGGTAAAAGTAACTTGTTGCATTTCAACATGAGCCTCATTTTCATATCTTATTAAAGTGGTGATTTCACAGTATAGTAATGGCAGAAAAACTAAATTTTGATCAGTGCTGATCATTATTTTGACTGTTTAGATGTTTTGACAGAGTTTAGTGGTTTATTTTAGCCACAATGACATGCAACCAGTTTTCCCCCCAGACTGCCACACAATAAGGGCAGTTTAGGGAATTGCTGTAAATGTAAGTGAATTTAAATGTAAAGTTTTTTTTTTTCTTCTTCTTTTAAAGTACCCTTTCTTTGTTTTTCACTCAGATTTGGTCTGCAGGAGCTCGAGTGGAGCAGAAACCACCTTCTGATCTGGTACTAAGGAGCCCAAAGACGTGGGGAGCTGTGAGTGATGTCCGAGTGTCTCTTCTGAATCTGTACAGTGAAGTAAGGCTTTGTTATATTCTATATTTTAACAGTTGCTAATACCAAATAACTGAATCCTTACACTGCTGTGACTGTGGTCTATGGAGTTTAAGCAAATGGAATGATGTACTATTGGTTATATTTGTTTCTACAGTTATAATACTGTAAATGACTTCTATATACGATTTCTATGTTGGGAAAGGTTCATGTGCAGTATTTTCTCTGCATTAGATCATGATACGTTTGCATCTGTATTGGACTGAATAATGGCATTAAACGGTTTGTTTTCAGGAAACAGCAGAGCGCTGTGTGGTGCGTCTGCAGGGTCGAACAGATGGAGATTCTGAAGATGATCTGGAGGAAGAAGGCAGCGTTGGGCCAGAGATTCACCTCCGTCACCAGGTAACCTTTGGTTGATTTTGTGTATAAATGACCGCCTCCCAAACTGACGTTTGAGGTATTTCATCTTTAGCACTAAAAGGCAACAGGTACTTCATTTCTAAATCATTTCAATTTCCAATCTGTCATTTTTCAGTCTTTTTTTTTTCAGTGAAATAACTCGAGTTTTCGCTTTACTGTGCTAATGTTTTCAATAAGCCACCTCAAAAGCATTCAGGGCCACATATGAACATACCAGGAATTGCTTTAGGTTTCATTACAGTAGACCAGCCTGAGATTTTAACTTTGCAGCTCAAAAATACAGGGTTCGAGACTCCAGTTAATTATCTGAAACATTTCAGCGAGTCATGATGAATGAGAAGCAAAATCCAGGTTTTTAGTTAAATGTTAGTTATTATTGCTAGCACTATCTTACCAGTGTTACTGTATTTAGAGATGTTTAGATTATAAATGTGATTGATTATTTCTTTCCTGATGGACTGCTTTGCATCGATGGGTATTAAAAATCCAGCCTTTGATTAATCTAGCATCCACTCCCATCAGTCTACTTGTTTATGTACATGTTGTACATGTTTATGTTCATATTCTTGTTTAATAGAAAGTAGGGCTCAGAAGGTATGGAAATTCTCACTGATCTTGGTTATTGGAATTTTGACACCTTAAAATCAATATCAATTGCTGTAATTAGGCAGTAACTTGTTACAGAATATACATTATTCATTTTTCAAACTCGAACAGGAGAAATAACATGGCACATTTAAACAAAACATTATTTTAGTATAAGCTAACTTGTTTCAGTTTCACCTCATCATGAGATTGCCAGGCTAAATCCTGATTATCAGTCATACAAAGGAAGAGTACAAGTGCATCTTACAAATACCCTATTTTCCGGTGTATAATCCGCTACTTTTTTCACACGCTTTGAACACTACGGCTTAAACAACGATGCGGGTAATTTATGGAATTTTTAACTAACGAGCTTCATGCAGCCAAAACATTTAGCCTCGTCACATCGGACCAATGAAATGACCAAACAGGTCACAGTGGACCAATGAAACTGTTCGAATTAAATCAAACGCACTCACACAATTCTTCAGATCAGTCATTTTACTTTTCCTGATGTTACGGCTCGCCTTGGCATTGTAGCGCAGCCGCAGACTAATCACGTGACTCTTGGTTTGTTTTCGTTCGCTTCCTGCTCGGACATTGGATTAAGTTTCATCATGATTTAGCCCAGGTGTCTGTTTTAGTTTGAACATGTGTCTTAATTAAACCCCTTGGTTACTGCACACGGGGCACATTTATTGTTTGTACGTGTGTGAAGAGCATCCAATGTAGCATCTGTAGTTAGCATACTAAGCGGTCTGTGTTATGCCTCGTATTCTGCCTCAACCCTAGTTTCATGTTTCCTAAGTATAGTCCGTACTGCTTTTGTTTACTCGTGTTCGGTTTCCGTTTGTTTAATAATAAAGACTACATCACCTGCGACTACTTCGTGTTTCAGCCTGGTCCGTAAAACCTGATAGGCAAATGTATTTTTTTATTTTTTACCGGCTCTGTTCGGAAAGCATTTAAAAGTTAAAAAAAATCTTTGTGTAACATCTTTCTGTGTAAATATCTCCTGCTACAACGCGGACACCTGCGGCTTCTAGACATATTCTAGGTGTGGCATATATATATATAATATGTACAAATTTTTTTTTTTTCTTTTTAAATTTGGTGGGTGCGGCTTATATTCAGGTGCGCTCTATAGTCTGGAAAGTACGGTACATTGTTCAGATGCATTTTATTTTTAACTGAAAAAAGTGTTGCAGTGCCTGTGACCATAGATCATCACATTCATGAATGCATCTTTGCTATAAAACCTTGCTTTGCTTTATAGGCATGATTTCTACACATGCTAGTAAGTCACTGGAAGTTAATCAGGCAGGTTTTTTTTTTTTTCTTTTTTCAGTTGGGCCCTAATAAACATTTCACTTATCTTGTACTGTGAATAATCATTGCCAATGCTTTTGCATTCCAAAGCTTACCATTAACAACGTGATGCGTTTTTTTTTTTTTTTTAAACACAATGCTTTGCTCTTTGGTTCTCATTGCTATTATTTTCTGAATGCTGTCTGTATCCATCAATTAGTTTATGATATATGTTTACCTTTCACCATATAGTTTTATTTTAAAGGTTCATAGTTGCTGATCTACCCCAATCATTAGTGTAATGGGACCATGATAGGACCAACGTTGAGCAGATACTATGTAGGACATGGCCGTTCTCAATAAAGCAGTACTCCCAGACTCTGCACCCATGGGGCATCTAATGCAATTGTGGCAACCTTATAGACTTGTCCAGTGGTTGACTTGACATTGGAGGAATTAGTCATTAGTCCTGGTCCATAGGCCATGTTTGACACCCCTGGGCAGTGGTGGCTTAATGGTTACAGCTCTGGGTTACTCATCAGAAGGTCAGGGGTTTAAGCCCCAGAACAGCCAAACTGCCACCGCTGGGCCCTTGAGCAAGGCCTTTCTGCTCCAGGGGTGCTGTATCATGGCTAACCCCAACTTTCTAACAAGCTGGGATATGCGAATAAAAGATCTTCATTGTCCTGTTTTTATTTATTTATATATATATATAATTAGTGACAAATAAAGACTGCTTCTTCTTTGCCAGTTATCTAATTTTCTAGCCACAGGTCTCTGCATGCACAGATGTACTGCTTATCAGTCCTTTGAGAAAACCATAATAACTATATGGTTTTTCAAGAAAGATATGGTAAAAATAATGGTGTGACCTTTATAAGGTATTAAGTCCGCTTTAAAACAATGGTTTGTTGCCTGCAATGTACCCTTGGCCAAATGCCCTTACTTTTAAGTAATGTTCTTGGCCATGATAACTAGAAATTGTTTACAAGACTATAGTGATGCTGAACTTCTACTGTCACAAAAAAGGAAGTGTCTGTGGTCTGAATGTATCAGATTTGAATTAACAGCAGGATTTGGAACCAGTAGTATCAGCCATCAACAGTGCTGTAGACTGAAACTGATGAAGGGTAGAGGATTATTATCGGGCGGCTGTGGCTCAGTCGGTAGAGCGGGTTGTCCACTAATCCACTAACCGTGGGGTTGGCGGTTCGAATCCCGGCCCGGATGATCCCATGCCGAAGTGTCCTTGGGCAAGACACTGAACCCTAAGTTGCCCCCAATGGCAAGCTAGCACCTTGCATGGCAGCTCTGCTCCCATTGGTGTGTGAATGTGCTCTCATTAGTAAGTCGCTTGTAAATGTAAAAATTTAAAAATGATATTTCTGTAAAGCTGCTTTGAGACAATGTACCATTGTAAAAAGCGCTATACAAATTGATAAATTAATTAAATTAATTAATTATTAACACGCACTGGGGGGGGGGGGATACTAACTGTATATATGTACAAGGTGCAGCACCACACACAATACCATGATCCATCACCCTAATAATATTTAATTAGCAGTGGTTTTATGTCATGTCCTTTCTATTGTTTGACTGCTAAAATGAAGCTGAAATGTGTACAGCGTAAACGGACATTACATTCCTAATAACGACTAATTTCCTTATCTGTTTTGCTTCATTGAATCAATAACACCTGCCTGAATGCTTCTGCTTACCACATAGGCTGCAACCTGTAAAATATCAATACCACCTTGCAAATTGCTTTCCTAATGCTTAACACACAGTCAATGTCAACTTGGCATTGTGCATCAACATTGTTACTCGAGAATGTAGCCGTGTGTAGTGAGAGCATATTTTTCATGTCCTTAGTAGTAAGCAGTTGTAGCTGAATGAATTTGCTTTACTCTCTGTGCAGTTCATTTCCTATAGCTTTCTCTCATCACTTCTCCAACTATCTGATATGACAATTAGCTATCATAATTAACTTGTGATTTATTCAGATGTAATAGACAATTATATACAGTACTGTGAGAAATTTGCCCCATCTTCACTTCTTCTGTTTTTGTATACTATATTAGTCTATTAGTATAGTATACTAAATTTCATACTAAATAGTTTTAGATCTTCAAACACAATAAAACATGAAACAAAGGCAACCTGAGTAAATGCACAATGCAGATTTTATGTTTTTATGGGGTGTTTTTTTTTTTTTTTTTTTTTAAATTATTATTGAAGCAAAAACATCCAACACCTATCTCCCATGTGGAAAAACTAATTGCTCCCCTTAAACTTAAAATCTGGTTGTGCCACCTTTTAGCAGCAATAACACTTTAGATAACTGGACATCAGTCTATCACAGCACTTTGGTGGAATTTTTGCCCACTCTTGCAGAACTGCTTTAGTTCAAACACACTGGAGTCATGAACAGTGGCCTTTATTGATGCAAGAGAGGCCTGAAGGTCCCTTTGATGTTGTCCTTGGCTCTTTTGTGACTTGCTGGATGAGTAGTTGGTTCTTTGGGTCCCAGAGTCTTTGGAATAGTTTTGTAAGCTGTCCCAGACTGATGTATTTCAATCAACTTTTTTTCTCATCATTTCTCAATTTTCTTTCAATTTTGGTATAGGGTCTTCCTGGGTAAGACCTTTTTTAACCAGCTTCATGCTGTTGGAAAAAGTTCTATTTAAGTGATGATTTGATTGAACAGGGTTTGCAGTAATCAGGTCTGGTTGTGTCTAGTCCAGCTGAACCCTATTATGAATGCAGTTTCATAGATTTGTGTAAGTAGAAACTACCTGGGCAAATACATCTTCACACAGGCCCAGTTGGTATTGGATAACTTTTTTTTTTTTTTTTTTTTTTTTTTTTTTTTTCTCAAAAAAATCATTTAAAATATGTATTGTTTACTCAGGTTGCCTTTGTTTCATCTTGGATTTTGTTTTAATTTCTGAACAATTTAGTATGAGATGCATAATCAGGATGAGGTATGTACTTTTTCACACCACTGTACAAGCCATTTGAAAATAACTGAATCTTCCTAGTGTGTGTACTAGCTAGCCTGATAATTGGCCATCATAATAAACTATAAATTAATGAATTTGCATAAGCTGATGAGTAGGGGGTGTCACCTTCATAAAATCCTATTTGAAAGCAGCAATTAAAATGTTTGCATTTAAAAATGGCTTTATCCACCAACCTTCCCACTGAATCATATTGCAGTGACTTCTGGGTAAGGTCTTGAGGTGCTACATGCATCCTATGGAAATGTAAATAAAATACACATGTCTTTACAGGGTTATGTGCCAGGTCAGGACGCCAGCTGTGCAGTAATGTAACTGCCATCTACCCATGATGTTTTCACTGGCGCGTGATGTAGACCTACCACTCCAAATCTTTTACCATGCTTTGAAATAGTTTTTCTTCGCAAAATGTATATTTCTTATTCAAAGGCCTATGTTTAAGACCTGAAACGGGCTGTAAAGCACTTGTCTCATACACATGATCGCATTTAATGAGGTATATTGGGCTACGGCTACATCAAGACCAGCAATATTGGTCTATGAATGTTCCTTCCCTGGTCTTTCCAAGGTCTGTTCCTCCCTATTTATTGTGCCTTGGCATGGCATATTATCCTTTGTTTTGCACTTGCTATACTTGCACATTACAAATGCTCATGTTAAACTAATGGGATGGTTTGTACAAGTAGCCAGCTGTGGTGAAAAGTTCCTGAGAACTAAAATGGTAGACAGCTGTTGAACATGTAGCATTACTGGATTTTTGTTTTCCTGTGATTTTCCATAGTTTTGTATGTAAATTACTGTGACCATGTATCTTGTCACATGTCTATTTGTTGTTAATTTATTTTGCTCTCATAATTTAATCTATGCGCTGCCAGAAAGCCATGATACGATTGAGCTTTTTTTCATATATTTTATCCGTTTTCTTGACCTTTTGAAGCAGAACATGCCAGAACACCTAAGCATCTAGAGACCTCAAGATGAACTGATTAACTGTCATTGTTGCCTATTTGTTTACTTCCCTTAAGTATACACTTTTTTTATACATAAAATTTAATAAAGTATATGGCGTAATATCTGTGGTTGGGTGTTCATTATTTTTCTCCAATTGTTTTTGGAGTTGACCAGAGTAATGAGGGGTTTGTTTTGTTTTTAAAAACATGTTTCTGAGCTTGTGTGTAGATTATTTTTAAAATGTCATGAACTATCAACTTAAATACTTGGACTATTCACTCAACTCAAAAGACGTTAGAATGGGAAGTCGACTTAATTGAGTTGCATGACCCATTAAACTTTTTTATGCCAGAAAACATCACCAGAAAACCTAAATTCATACTAAGCACTATGCCCAAATGTAACAAACAGGATTATCCATTTTAAATTTACTTGAATTTCTCAACAAATTCAGCAAGTCAAGCACCACAGAAAACAGTTTACAGGCAGAAATCTGAAGGCTTTTATAAAGAAGATTCTTTGTTCTCACAGCTTTTCAGTTCTCACAGACCTTCTCTAGAGTGGCATCGTCTTAAACTCAGACAACACTACAGATGGTAAACATAAACACAATCATTTCATATTGTATGATTATAAGCTCTACTTTTGTTTTTCTGTTATTAGGTTTAAAGCCAAAGCATGGAGCTATCTAAATTTCTTATCTGATAAAGATTTTGAGTGGGTGCTTTTGAGAAGGAAAAAGAAAAACTTCCATTGAATAATGCCTTGTAATGTCCAGACCTCATTGAAATGCCATTAGTGGTTCTTTCCCCAAACCCTAACCCCACCACCACTAACAGCCAAGATATGGTGCGTAAATCTCATACTTGCTTAGAAGTCTTGTAAGATTGTTCTGAAAAAGGCTTGCTGACCCAAAATGACCAACTGGCCAAATGAGAGAAG